>JALIZF010001940.1:1937500-2015000 GCA_029948255.1 Telmatactis stephensoni
TAGCCCCTCCCTAGCGCCCCCTCCCCCCGCCCCGTCTACGCGGTCCCTGATAGAATCCGTTATGCAGAAGCACCACTGGCTGAGATGTCGGACTCTGCTCTCTTGTTCATTACTGGAACCTTTTTATGATGCAATTTAATGCAGAGTTCTTTATTTTGAGCATTGTTCCATTGAGCAGTGATTCTCTGTTAACTGATACAGTTGCGAGCCTCTTTAAATCGAAACTGCCCACTAGAGAATAGCCTGTTTTCCCCAAGGGAAGGAGGAAAGTGGATGATGTACCCAGCTGTCCGAAAATCAGGCTAACTTAAAAACACTACCACCAGACAGTAGTGGGGGAGGAGGAGGGGAGAGGCCGGGGAGTGGTTGCAGAAACCCTAATACAACCAATGTTATCTGCGGTAGAAAAGGATGATATTAGAGTGCACGCCATATAGTCCGTGAAACAAAACTTCACATGTATTGTCTAATAGGCGATATGCACAAACAGGCCACGGGAACCTATCTGTCCCTAATCAAGCAGCACTGTAAGAATGAACTCCAGAATGGAAAGAGCGTCTCATTATTAGTAAAATAGCAAAGTTTCAGCTCATAACATGTAATACAAGACAAATGACAGTGAATTTAGGATTCAATTTTTTCTTAAGTTCGTTTGGAAAAACGTGTTGGATGGCAAGCTCGTGCCACAGCGCGTTTTCCCGAAGGAATCTCAAGAATATATTTCATCTTAAATTTGTTGTCATTTTTGTTCTCATTCATCTTATAAACTGAAACTTTGTACTTTTACTAATATCGAGATTCTCTTTCTATTTCTGGAGTTCATTTTGACAGTGCTGCTTGATTTAGGGGAGATAGGGTCACGTGACCTGTTAGTGCATATCGCCTACTGTACTATTTTGTATAAACTTGTGGATAGCACTGAAGCAGAACAAACAACAATAGCATATCTTGCCGTCTTTGTGTTTCTTTTTGTAGTTCATTCCTCAGTGAATTACTATTACGCGCTAAATAGTTAGTAGTTATTTCACGGATATATGGCGTTCATTCTGCTGTTTTATTGTAAGAGGAAGTTCTGTTAATCTAGGCAGGACTGGACATATGAGGGAATGTGGAATCTAGTTTGCCCACATCCTAGTTTGATGAGGTGCCGCGGGAACCTCCATTGTAAAACTGAGGATCGGGTATGCTCGTCGGACATTTTCAAAAATACCCCTAAAAGATACCAGAAGTCTTTTAAGAAGGGCGTGGCTGGACGATTTTTAACCCCTAAGAGATACCAGCGATAACAAGCTAATAAACATTATTATCATGAACATAAAATTGAACGGTCGACACACTTTTGTTGGGCAAATTTCTTCCATTTGAGAACAAGATAATAAGTGATGGGCTCTTTCGATACCCTAAAAGATACCAGGAAATGCTAAAACTCTAAACTTCAATTTTAACATCCTAAAAGATACCAAATCACTGATTTCTACCCCTAAGATACGATGAGCATACCCGATCATTCACACACCAATTAAGCACTCATAGTTATATTAGTGTTAATAAAATATTGCCAGGAAACCCAAATGACCATGTCCATCATTGTCTCTCTAGTTTATAGCATATAAAATTGTAAAAATATATAGAAAAAAAGCTTTAAATTTCATTAAATAATCTGAAAAAGTCCTAGTCCAGTCCCAGACTCTCTTTCTTGCCGCTCCAGGACTCGCGGAGAAAGAGAGTCCAGTATAACTTGTATGCGCATGTGCAAAATGAGCCAATCAATTGATTAATTAGTATTTTGCGAGCTTGCAATATGCAAATGTCAGTGTTTTGTAGCAGTAGTAGTGATGCGTATCGAAAAATTCACAAATACGTCTTTCACAACTGTCCATCCGTAAATGGCCTGTAACTGCTCAAACTTTGGTAAAAGATTGTAGTTGGTTTTTCCAAGTGCATAGCTCACTGAATCAACAAATGGCTTTCCGAAATGAGACTGATATCGTGTATACAAAACACTTTCTTCTTCAGCCATCTTGAATCATTAGATCACTTTAGGATTTGTAACCACGCGATCACCACATGAATGTGGTGATCGCGTGGTCACTAAACTGACATGCGCATGCAAGTTATACTGGACTCTCTTTCTCCGCGAGTCCTGGAGCGGCAAGAAAGAGAGTCTGGGACTGGACTAAAAAAGTCCTGGATCAAGTAAAGACTAGACTGCGAGTCAGCTACGTTTTTAGCTCGTGGATTGCAAATCCACGAGTTATAGTGAGGGGTCGAAATATGCAAATGTGTCACTCACTCGAACATTGTTAAACTATGCTACTGCGCATGCTCGACGTGATTGACCGCAGGCCGAAAGTAATGTGGGCTCTGGTTTATTCCGGGACTCCCGAAGGACTCCCGACCTATTCACAGATCAACGATATTTGCTTTTCACTATTTATGTTGAAATCAGACTAGACAAAATTTATATTTAGTTAAGAACAGAAAGACTATACAAACATATGTTTCAAAATAGCTAGTTTATGATCCATCCGGAAAAAAAATCCATAAAACTTACATTTAGGTATAATAATTTTATTTGTATTATAATAATATATTTTGTCACCCTCATTTTTTGGGTGGATATTAATATGAATTGCACATCTAGCTCCTATAATCCCATCATTCCGACTTCCATATTATATTCTACCATGCAAGAAAAAGAATTGCTATGTGTAAACCTTTAGATCTCTAAACAACAACCCTGGTTGGGTTAAAGTGGTGTTGTATAATATATAAAGGCGGTGTTACACGTACGAGACGATTTTTAACGACGATTTTCCGCGCAACGTTGCAACAACTTGCAATATTTTGCGTTGCGAGTTTCTGACTTGGATTCAAAAACTCGCAACGCGTTGCCGAAGCGAAAATTGCAAGGAAAATCGTTCCAAGTGTCATGTTATACGAGAAAGATTTTTATCGCAACGCCGTTGCGCTGAAAATCGTCGTTAAAAATCGTCTCGTGTAACACCGCCTTAAGGGTGTACAGGCCTAGCATGATCAAGTGACAGCTGGCATGCTGAATAGCAGGAAATGTTTTTTCTCAGCATATATTGCATGATGTACTGTATTCTGGTTCAGACTTCTTTGTCTTCCAAGCTACTGCTGGGTTGTATGTGACATCATGGCAGCCATCTTGGATGAACTTCTATAAAAGATTTGTTTATTGTTATTTCATCCGACATGGCTACCACTTCATTGTGTTTTGATTCCTGAAGGAATAGACAAAAATCAGCAATTGTGTTGTACCAAGTTCTTTGTTCTTGGTTATCTTCTATTCTGTTTATCTATCTATTGATTTTTGTTGTTGTTGTTGTTGTTGTTGCATTCATGCTTTAGTCCTGGTTTTCACGAGTGATGGAAACACAAGAAGTACAAGAAGATCCAAGCAACATATGCAAACTCAGTAATGCACCCAGTCATCATCTTTTTTCACACGAGAAAATGCGACACTGAGTCTGCATATGTTGCGTCTGCTTCACTTGTGAAAACCAGGTGTTCTACGGCACAGAAAAAGAAAACAGAAGAAATAGGAGATTCTTTTGTTCCTGCTGCCCAACATGGCTGCTTTCACATGGTTGTACAAAGCCCGTAAAATGAAAAATAAAGACAAATCTATATGGTTGCTTTGTAGGTCAATTGACTTCTCTCATTCACAAATGAAGGACCGGGGTCCATTAAATTTAAAAATCTGATGACTCAAATTTGACTTCTCCTTATAAGATAGGAGAAATAAAAGTTCAGGGGGTTCATTTAGATTTTATACTGGAAGGCATCTGGCTATGACACCATGGCAAGACTGGCCCAGACATATTAATCTATAATCAGAAGTTGGTTTGAGTTTCTAGACACCATGCAATGGCAGATATAGATAATTATTTTAAAAGGAAGGGGCACCATCAAGATTAAAAGAGCCAATTTTTGGGAGTGGGTTATTTTTGGCACGTGTGAACTCAAAAAAGTAATTTTAGAACGGCTTTTATGCGGTATATTGTGTGCGTAAGAATGGTTGTTTTCCCTTCTAAAATAAATTTTTCTCATTAGGAAAAGAGGAAAGGAGGGGAAAGAAAGGGGGAACTGAGGAAAGCCAATTTGCCCAGTATTCGACCCTAAATGAACCCACTGAAAGCTCTATTTGATTTTGATTTCTTCTTGCTTAGAATCCTGAATATAGAAAATTCATATCATACTAAATTTCAAGAAAACAAGATAACAGCTGATGCAATACCAAATATAATATATTTGTGAATTTAAATAAATTTAAATATTTCCAGTGAGGTATAGTTAAGATACATGATTTCGGTCCCTTGAAGGGTAAATAATTAGTGAAATTGACCCAGTAGTAATTACAGAGTAAATAACAATGTTTCTCCCTTGAAGGGTAAATAATTTGTAAAATTGACCCTGGCATTGGTAAATACAGAAAAAATGTGAGCCCGGTAGTAATTACAGAGTTAATAACAATAATTTAAATGAAAATAAATCTATGATTTTGAAATTATTTACAACCCATTAACAAGAAACAACATCCTCAGAAATTGTATGTTGTCCAAAAATTGATCAGAAGACATTAGTGCAAAAACAACATGCAAAACAACAAAGTGCTTTCTGATCAAAGTAAACATTCTCTTCAAAAATCTTTTATTTTCAAAGGAGAATTCAGTCTTTGATCAGAGATCACTTAATATGCTATTTTTGCAGGGATGCCTTCAATTGCTAACAGCACTGGGAATGCATTCTATTGGAAAGACTGTCTGGTGCAATTTAAATGATTTATAAGCATTAATGCAAATAAAAATGCACAACAAAATCAGCCAACAGCTTATCTGAGGATGTTGAAATTTGTATTTTATAACATCAACAACTTCACACAACTCTACACTTCATGATTTCCTATCTGACATCCAAGCCACATTAACTATTGACTATTTCATGTCATTTTAAAATATTTTCTTGGACATTAAATAATTTATCATATTGACCCAATGACATTATTTATATTTTTTGACAAATGATGTCATTTAAATAATAAATGTTACTACTTTTGTTATTTCAATTGACGGAGTTCGTGCAAGCTAGCAATCCAAGATCTCTGATCAAAATCCAATTTCTGCCTTTGAGTCAAAAGAGCTGAAGAGAGAGAAACTTTGAGCAGAGATCACTTGCGCATTAAGATAATTTGTGCTAAATGTACATTTATAAATAATATTCATTCGGATATAGAGAAATGTTGAAGATATGAGAAATTAGGAAAGTTAAAGTGCCTGGTTGCACACCCTAAGAGAGAGGGAAAAAAATCCCTGACTCAAGTGGGACTCGAATCAACAACCCATGGGATAGATGCCCAGCGCTCTACCAACTTGCACTATTCTGTCTAGAGAAATATTGTGTGATTCCAAAAATATCCACACCCCACCACAGAGGGATAAATATAGATCTCCCAATCCCTTGAACTTTCAATTTGCTTCCATACAAACTTATCCCTGACTGCCTCCTCCCAAAAATTTCTAATTCCTTCCGTGGTATAACAAGAGTAAAACTGATGTTGAAGTGCAACGTTTTGATGTTGCTAACATCATTGTCAAGCAAAGTTATTCAAATTATTCTGACTGTTAATCAGTTTTGCTTGATAGTGATGTTGGCAACATCAAAGCATCACACTTCAATGTCAGTTTTATTCTTTGTTATAAAAATCATAAGCCAAACTTCCATGGTATAGTATGCATATTTTTTGGGAATGTACACTGTGAAAAATACAGTACAAGATTGCGCGATGCAAGCACTTCTCTAATGACCTCAAAAGAACTGCAAATTAGCCGTATGATTCATCATTCTATACACCTCACTCTTAATGACTTAAATCCTGAATAGTACAGAACTGTTTGGCACAGTTTCTGAATTTCTACCTCAATTCCACTTAATAAAATACTCAAATATAACCACAACATATTAAGATACAGTCTGTAAGAATAGAGTGGTTTTTGTATGAGTGGGGAACGTACCACGCTGTACTGTAACCAATTTGCTACCGTAAGTCAATACAAACATTAGAAATTCCTGCTGTAACCATAATGTGCGGTGACTGTGCTGTTTTCCCAGTCATACGAAATTGGCTCTAAATCTTGAGGATGCAGCAATGTACTTGTCCCTTAAATTAAGTCCTCTGTGTAAGCCGCCCCTTATAAATAGTCTAATCCTTGTGGCTGCCTAAAATTGTCTTGGACAAATATGAACACTCCTTTCCCATGAAATATATAACTTTTGTTTTGATAATCTCAAAGCAACCAACACTAAACACGGTGAATGTTCACGATTATATTGTGTCTCTCATGTGGTGGGATTCCTGTAGGTCAAACGTGAGGAGAGCTGGGTCAAATGCAGTTGCCAAGTCCACCTCTGTCATTCAACCAAAGAATAGCAATCTTCATTTAAATTTACATTCAAAATTTGGCTTTGGAAATTTGTGCCCATAAGATTATCATAAATAAAATACTGAAGCAAAATTCTCTTGCAACCGATAAATTGTTTGAGCCCCACGACCTGCATGGGATATTATTAGGATATCATTAGATAAATGTGTTCTTATTGGAAATAAAATTTGCTCACAGTACAAGGCTACACTAAACAGTAAACTAACAGTCTAACGTTAAGGGGACAATGGCAAAATGCATGAAATAGTGACCTGTGATCAAATTGTAAGTTCTCCTCCAGATGCTTTTAAATATAGAGGAGAAACTATATTTTGATCAACAATCACTTTAATATAAAGCATTCTTGCATTATCTCATCATTCTATCATTGTCTTGCATTATGAATATTATGAAGTTTAGATAATATTGTATTTACAGTCAATGCAGGAAATTATGTAGTATAAATCAAGTACAACCCTTTCCTTTCACTAGTAGCAAAACCAAGCCGTCATCTAAACCTTGATTTGAAGAAATGCATTAAAAAGCACAGGGATGCCAATAAAAACTAGCTACGATTGAATGAGAGGAACGATTCATTAAATAATTATTATATATCTGGTATATTCAATTCAACTACATGTAACCAAATATATGATGGATTTCCTGTGTATTTTTTTGGAAAGAGAAGACCAGACGACACCAGTCAGAAAAATACACAGGTAGCCCATCAAATGCAAAAATATTACTTGTCTTCAAACATTGCTTCCAATACAGTGTCATTTGTCTCTCGTGTGTGACCACTCCTTAACTGTGTCCAGTGGTGATGAAGAGCTCGATATACAAACTCATATTGAGTATCTGTTTCTACCATGCCACCCCTAAAGAATATCAATGACACCAAGCGTTAGATGTCTAATTTGAAGGACTGTCAATGACTGAAGGGTTACATGGGTTACAACAGTTTGCACTACATGGTATGTGGTCGGTAACTGATTTCATCAACCACTTACAATAATAATAATAATATAATAATAATAATAATATTTATTTATAAAGCGCAAATTCAACACTACAGTTTTCAAATGCGCTAATTACCTTACTGTCACCTTAATGTTACCTTACCATCACCTTACCATGATCTTACCATTACCTTACTGACCTCTTATAACCATTATATTACCAATCACTTATCTAACACTTACCAACCACTTATCAACCACTTACTGACCACTTATCAACCACTTACCAACCACTTACCAACCACTTACCAACCACTTATAGATCACTTATCAACCACTTACCAACCACTTATTGACCACTTACCAACCACTTACCAACCACTTACCAACCACTTATAGATCACTTATCAACCACTTACCAACCACTTATTGACCACTTACCAACCACTTACCAACCACTTACCAACCACTTATAGATCACTTATCAACCATTTACCAACCACTTATTGACCACTTACCAACCACTTACCAACCACTTACCAACCACTTACCAACCACTTATAGATCACTTATCAACCACTTACCAACCACTTATTGACCACTTACCAACCACTTACCAACCACTTACCAACCACTTACCAACCACTTATAGATCACTTATCAACCACTTACCAACCACTTATTGACCACTTACCAACCACTTATCAACCACTTACCAACCACTTACCAACCACTTATAGATCACTTATCAACCATTTACCAACCACTTATTGACCACTTACCAACCACTTACCAACCACTTAAAGATCACTTACCAACCACTTGCCAACCACTTATCGACCACTTATCAACCACTTAAAGATCCCTTATCAACCACTTACCAACCACTTATTGACCTCTTACTGTACAGTGCAAATTGTTCACAATTACTACATGCATAGTGGCAAAGTTTGTCTCTCAGAGAGCAAAGAAGAGTTTTTAAGCATTTTTGAAAACAGTATCGTCATGACTGTCAGCAGGTCAATATATTCAGGAACATTTCACACATGGCTCAAATGTCATGGGACACTGTTCCACATTCAAAGGATATATCCAGTGTTTTCACTTACCTATCTATTCTCATAAGACATACAATTTTTAAAATATCTATACAATTTTCATTCTGAAATGAAGGAAAATGAGAAGCATGTAAAAATTATGCACTTAGAAGTGAACTAGGTAATCATGAATTTGTCTTACCTGAATTTGTTTAATGCCTATACTAGTGGCAGCAAAACATCCAGTTCTACCAATACCAGCACTGTTTAGAAAGAAACATTCACATCATTTGATTAGCATTTACCAAGCTATCTTGCATAGCTGTGCTTAACAGCAAATTTGAATTCATAGCAAAATTTAAATATTACAACATTGCATGTGTCCACCCCAATGTTGCATGCAATTTGCAGAAAAAGTTGCATTGTACATCTTGGACTTTTAAATGTAGCACTGACAAAGTAGATTTCATATGTGTGTGAAAATAGCACCACAAGGTCACGACAGTTATGGCAGGAATTTCAAATGTTTTTATAGACATCACGGCACTGATACGGTCATGGTACATTGCAGTCTGTTTTACACTCATATGAAATCTATCAGGGCAAGGCACAGTCTGTTTCACATTCATGGAGGGCGTCGTAAGGTGGGTATGGAAACTGCAAAATCGCAAACATACAAAATCTAAAGTCAAAAACCAAAAAACGGCAGGTTAAAATAAATAACCGCAAAACTGCATCAAAAATAACAAAACTGCATCACCTCAAACCCTTGCGTCTCCCTCATCATGCAATCACTGCTATCTAATAACTGCTGTCCCCCTCCTCATGCAACAACTGCTATGATCTACAATGCTACTTTTGCCTACCTGCAATGAACAACTGCTGGTCCACTTTTACCCCCTTCTCGTTCCTGTGCTAAATGGACTTCGTCTACTAACTGTAATAGTTGCCGTGGTGATTCTGGAACTCCATGGTCTGGCCATGCTGTATACCAATAGTGATAAACCCGCCGTGGAGCCTCTAAAGACTATTAAGGGATATTATTGGTTAAAAGATTTTAGTGATTGGTCAAAACGTCAAAACGTCGTTTGCTGGCAAAAGATGCTATAATATTGAACTATTATCCAACAAATAATGTGATTATATTGTTTAGAAAGTGCACAAAGTAAAATGTGATTGGTTGGAAACATAGATTCAAGTATAAAATGAGTGGATGATACATGATGCTGCTGAACTTCTATAGAACAAAATATGATTGGTAGAAAGTGCACAATGTCTTAATATGTAATATATAGCTGACTTCCAAGATACACTTCACCTGCCACTTACAAAAGTATCAAGGCGAGGCTAGGTGCATAATATAAAGCTCAGTCATTTGTAACAAGACAAAGTTTTAGCACATAGCCTTGTACTAATTATTCCTTTATATGGGACAGGTGAAGTATATCTTTGAATCGGCTACTGATTGGCCCAAAAACATGCTGTTAAACCTATATAGAACAAATAATGTGATTGGTTGAATGACAGCCATGTTCATGATGGTTGGTAAGTTTCTTATTTACAGAATTTTTCCATAGTTACCTGTGAATGACTGACATATAATGATGTAATTTGATAACCATCTCTTCCCAGTGCTGAATCAAATGTTACTACAACATCACCATACTTTTCTTGCATTCTAAATGTGGGATCTGGCCAGTATCTTTCACATTTTGTCTAGAGGCAAAACAAATTGCAAACATATCAAAATAAATATGATGATGATAATAAAGATTGTGATGAGAAAGTCAGCTCTAAATGATATCTATTGGAATGGAAGGAAGGAAAGAAGGAAGGGAGGGAGGGAGGGAGGGAGGGAGGGAAGGAGGGAGAGAGGGAGGAAGGGAGGGAGGAAGGTAAGAAGGAAGGGAGGGAGAGAGGGAGGGAGGGAGGGAGGGAAGGAAGGAAGGAAGGAAAGAAGGGAGGGGAGGAAGGAAGGAAGGAAGGAAGAGTAGGGAAGGGAAGGGAAGGAAGGGAAGGGAAGGGAAGGGAAGGGAAGGGAAGGGAAGGGAAGGGAAGGGAAGGGAAGGGAAGGGAAGGGAAGGGAAGGGAAGGGAAGGGAAGGAAGGGAAGGGAAGGGAAGGGAAGGGAAGGGAAGGGAAGGGAAGGGAAGGGAAGGGAAGGGAAGGGAAGGGAAGGGAAGGGAAGGGAAGGGAAGGGAAGGGAAGGGAAGGGAAGGGAAGGGAAGGGAAGGGAAGGGAAGGGAAGGGAAGGGAAGGGAAGGGAAGGGAAGGGAAGGGAAGGGAAGGGAAGGGAAGGGAAGGGAAGGGAAGGGAAGGGAAGGGAAGGAAGGGAAGGGAAGGGAAGGGAAGGGAAGGGAAGGGAAGGGAAGGGAAGGGAAGGGAAGGGAAGGGAAGGGAAGGGAAGGGAAGGGAAGGGAAGGGAAGGGAAGGGAAGGGAAGGGAAGGGAAGGGAAGGGAAGGGAAGGGAAGGGAAGGGAAGGGAAGGGAAGGGAAGGGAAGGGAAGGGAAGGGAAGGGAAGGGAAGGGAAGGGAAGGGAAGGGAAGGGAAGGGAAGGGAAGGGAAGGGAAGGGAAGGGAAGGGAAGGGAAGGGAAGGGAAGGGAAGGGAAGGGAAGGGAAGGGAAGGGAAGGGAAGGGAAGGGAAGGGAAGGGAAGGGAAGGGAAGGGAAGGGAAGGGAAGGGAAGGGAAGGGAAGGGAAGGGAAGGGAAGGGAAGGGAAGGGAAGGGAAGGGAAGGGAAGGGAAGGGAAGGAAAGGGAAGGAAAGGGAAGGAAAGGAAAGGAAAGGAAAGGAAAGGAAAGGAAAGGAAAGGAAAGGAAAGGAAAGGAAAGAAGGAAGACATGAATCAGGGGAAGGAGGGAGTAAAGAAGGAAGGAAAGGAAAAAATATAATATTTTGGACAAGAACAGTAACAGACACATTACTATAAAATAACATGAGATGATTATGATGATGATGGTACTGTGATGATACTGATACAGACGACAAATATCTCATACCTCATTTCTTTCTTTTAGTTTTGTAATCATGATAATAATAGGACAGTGGTGATACCATATCATTCTCCAGAAATCATTTATTGTACATGATAAAGGACCTATATAATAATAACACAAATGAAGGGATGCCAGTGAAAATGGCTTAAGTGACTTATTTGATGAATTAAATTTTCTCAAATTGTCAAAATTGATTTCACTTGGCTTTCTTTGGTAAAATTACATTATCAACACTTGCACAACAAAAGTCATTTAGGCCATTTTTATGTGCATCCCTTCAAATTATATATGAGAACAGGACTGTCATAACAGACTTAGACTGATTTTGAAGAAGTGTGATAATACCTAACAATTTATTGATAATCTGTTGAATGATTGCATTATTTTAATAAAATAAATTCAGGCAAGCAGTTATTAAAGAACCAAGATAAAGTGAATTTACCTTGTGTGGCTATGAAGGCATTTGGTTCTCCTCCATAACCCTGAAAAGTTAAGATAAACTTGATGTTTACTTTAATTTATAAACTCACAATGAATTTCATTTTCATTATTTTGGATACAAATGTATTTCAATATTCAAAGAATCCTCATCAGCCACCATTTTGTTGGCCAGAAAAATACCAAGAATCTAAAGGATCCATCTCGGTCCATCAGTTGATTTTGCCAAGTAAATGCAGTATCGTTAACTAAATATTGTTAACTATCATACTTTATTTCTGGATGATTGGTTGACCAATCAGCAAACAGACATCACAAGTTCTAATAGACAACATTCCCAGTTTTTTCCTTTTTTTTACAGAATTATTGCGGTTTTCGATATTCAGCAAACTCTGACATTCAAATGCCAACCGCCAATTAGCATTTTTGCTTCTGTCTATTAAAACTTCAAACAATGCCAAATGAAAGCGAATATACCCCAAACATACAGAGGCCCAACCAGATGGCCACAAAAGTTTTGTGGGTGGAGTTACAATAACTGTTCAGCAATGTTCAGAGTTTTCAGACAGAAGGAAAATGTCAATTGGCAGTCAGCGTTTGAAATGTCCAAGTTTGCAGAATATTGAAAAACGCAGTAAGTACCCGGCCTGGGTTCTCAAGGATGGAAACATTGGAGATTACTGCTCATATGTTTAGAATCTGAAATAACTTACTCTAATAACATTAGCATTAATATATGTAGAAAGTGGATCATCTGGAACTTCTGGAAGTATTACTCTTGTTCTTGAATCTATAGAAATAGCAAAACTTTCTATCATTGAAATATCTTTTCTCAGTTGACAATTTTAGTCTTGTTGGTTTTTGTTATAATCTTCTGCAAATGCTTCCAGTGCTATTGTTTCATTGCGGGCCTTAATTCAAGCAATGTACCATTTCTATATATTACACTTAAACCTTCTCGAGTAGATTTCATATAACTGTGAAAAGAGCACCACATGGTCACGGCATGGTTAATTTGGAGTTATATTTGGCATGACATGGTCACAGTAAAGGCACGGAAGTACAGGCAACAAAACTGTGCTTCAACTTGTCACAAAACATTGTTGCATTGCAAGCTGCAGAGTAAATGTTGCTGCTATTACCACCCCGTGTGCAACAAATTTTCTTTGTTGCAAAAAGTAAACAGTTTAGAAGACATTTATTTATTTATTTTATTTTGCACTTACTCGGTAAAATAAAGGGATATCTATTACGGTAACTTGATCCTGGTATTCTGTCTTCTGGTGCAGGCTGGTTCATTGGAATTTCCTGGTGAAGCAAAAAACAAGAATTGAAATAACTGAAAAAATTATAATTATAATATATAATTATTTATCATCTATAATTAGTAATTAAATGATAATTTTATTAAATAGTAATTAATGGCTTCATTTCTGTTCATTTCACTTAGAGCTGCATTTATCTCATAGGCATCAGAAAAGACAAGCACTGCCAATAAGCAGTATATTACTGAGTCTGTGTATGTTGCTTGTTCTGTGACTCAGCGCTGCATTTATCTCATAGGCATCAGATTCGACAAGCACTGCTAATAAGCAGTACATTACTGAGTCTGTGTATGAATGCTTGTTCTAAGACTCAGTGCTGCACTTATCTCATAAGTTTGAGAAAAGACAAGCACTGCAAATAACTAAATAGGCTAGAAGTAGTGCATCCTTACCCAAAATTCTGCATAGAGCTGTTTACTATTATCTACACAATCCTGTAATTGGTCATATGTACATGGATTTGACTTTGATAAAAGTTTTTCTTCTGCAGGACTATATAATAAATATAGAAAATCAAATAAATTATTGCAAAAAATGCAATAACTCATGGAAAAGCATACTAGACACGATGGTGAAGTATCAGTAGGTTGTTGGTAGGGTGTCAGTAGGTTGTTGGTAGGGTGTCAATGGGTTGTTGGTAGGATGTCAGTGGGTTGTTGGTAGGGTGTCAGTAGGTTGTTGGTAGGATATCAGTAGGTTGTTGGTAGGGTGTCAGTAGGTTGTTGGTAGGGTGTCAGTAGGTTGTTGGTAGGATGTCAGTAGGTTGTTGGTAGGGTGTCAGTAGGTTGTTGGTAGGGTGTCAGTAGGTTGTTGGTAGGGTGTCAGTAGGTTGTTGGTAGGGTGTCAGTAGGTTGTTGGTAGGGAGTCAGTAGGCTGTTGGTAGGGTGTCAGTAGGTTGTTGGTAGGATGTCAGTAGGTTGTTGGTAGGGTGTCAGTAGGCTGTTGGTAGGGTGTCAGTAGGTTGTTGGTAGGGTGTCAGTAGGTTGTTGGTAGGGTGTCAGTAGGTTGTTGGTGGGGAGTCGGTAGGTTGTTGGTAGGGAGTCAGTAGGTTGTTGGTAGGGTGTCAGTAGATTATCGGTAGGGTGTCAGTAGATTGTTGGTAGGGTATCAGTAGGTTGTTGGTAGGGTGTCAGTAGGTTGTTGGTAGGGTGTCAGTAGGTTGTTGGTAGGGTGTCAGTAGGTTGTTGGTGGGGAGTCGGTAGGTTGTTGGTAGGATATCAGTAGGTTGTTGGTAGGGTGTCAGTAGGTTGTTGGTAGGGTGTCAGTAGGTTGTTGGTAGGGTGTCAGTAGGTTGTTGGTAGGGAGTCAGTAAGTAGGGCATCATCCAAGGCTGTTGCCAAACCAGATACATAGTTACCTTTCTTTGATACTAAGGGATGTAGGAGATCCTGGTCTTAAATCTGTAGATGAAGACGTTAAATCCAGAACAAGTGACGCTGTTGAACCACGCCTATAAAACATCAACAATTCAAACTTTGTCTCAAGATTGCCAACACTGTCATTTGACAAGTATGGTAACAATTTTGCCGCAGGTTAAGGGTTTGCAATAGTCGAGATATGAGATGTGCTTCACCTGCTTGATACAAAGGACTTTGAATGAGACTACATAGTTTACGTAAAGTTCATAAAACAGTTGTCTTGTCAGTTGCCTTGACTAAGCTTTATGCACATAGCCTAGTCTTGATTCCTTTGAATTGTATGCAGCAAGTGAAGCATATCTTGGAAGTCAGTTATTATCAGAGTTTTATTAATATATATAGGTTATTGGTCAACTAACCAGCTAATACAGCTGTGTATTTTTACGAGTCATGCTGTATTTTGGCGAGCCTTTAGGTGAGACAAAATGCAAGTGACAAGTAAAACTTCACAGCTGTATTTCTTGGTTAATCAACCAATAACATATTTATTATACAATTCTGCAAAAAAATTGATACAAATGATGTCGTTTTTGCCACTTTTGACTTTGATTAATGTGCGGCTTTGCACCAGGAAGCCATTCAAATGTTACTAACCTACTACTAACAGTCCTATATCTTTCATGTTCTTGTGCATATTACATGTGTTCTTATAAGAAATGTATAATAAAAACAGATAGAGTACTCACCTGTCTAGTAAAGATTTCTGAGATCCTTTCCATTTCCTTGGTTTTAAAGGTATACCAGAGATAGTGTATACTTGCCCACTACCAGGCTGGATCATGCTTGGTGACATGGTCTGCATGGGGTGTACAGTAGGGTACATGAGCTCTGAGTCAGCCTGCTTTGGTGTTTGCTCCTCTGCTGCTTCGGCTTTTTCTACTCTCTTGCGACAGACGAGCTGAAAAGAATTCATCATGAAATTTTTTATCATCATCATCATCATCATTATCATCATGATCTGATGACACTTTTCTCTCCATCCCTGTTGTCTCTGTCCCCTTTGCTGGTTGTTGCAGATCAATAAACCACTTGCATGATGGAATAATTATTTGACTACAATTATTGCTATTAATAATACAAATTTTTGCCTTCTTATTCAAATTTTTATTCCAACTTGGAAAGTCAAACAAATGACACCAATTGCATTACAAAGGAAAGTGAACAAAAATTCTGTTAGTTGTAGTCAAATGACAACATCATGCAGTTATCCATAAATTCATTCATTCATTTTTGCATCAATCGTTCATTTATTCACTCATTTATTCATTCCTCTAATCAAATATTCATCTATCAATACATCCATTTTGTTATTTGTCTAAATTCAATTTATTTATTCATTCATCCATTCATCCAACCATTTACTCATTCATTTCATTCACCTATTCATTCCTTCGTGAATTTGTTCATCCATCCATCCATCCATCCATTCATCCAGCCATCCAGCCATTCACACCTGTTTCCCCACCCAATGAATTTTGAGCAAATGTCTAGCTTTGAATCAAAACTTCCCTTCCGTGAAGAAAGAGATAACTTTCATAGGAGCATCAATTAATCTATTGTGAATCAAGAACTAAGGTACGGGTCTTACCAAACAAGCAATAGCGAAAGCTATCAATAACATGCTGATCCCTGCAACTACAGCAACAGGAAACCACATCTCTTGATAAACCTGTAAATCCATTTCTGGAGTGTTCTACAAGAACAAAGAAGAGATAGGTCAGTGTACACAGAAAAAAAGAAAACAAAACATTTTTTCATACCATGTTTACTCATTTTAGCACTGCCCTCGATTAAATGCCACACCTAAGGACTTGAATAAGCGCTGCATTTGTTCACACAGTACGGCAATTATTCAAAAGCCTTCCATCAGACTGTCATCTTGAATAAGGAAAATCAAGTACAGTATAACTCAACGTTGAAATTGTGTAAAAAATAAAGGTTTTGTACATTTGAAACACGTTTAGGGTGTTATTAACATTTTGCTTTTCTTATTGAAACATTTATGAGCCTTATGATTTCTTAATAAATGCTGCTCTCAAATTAGCGCCGCCCTCGAATAAACATCTGATCAGAAACCAAAAAATTTAAGAAGCTCCAGGCTCTAAAATGAGTAAATATGGTAGTCTATTATTACAATTACATATTTGCTCCTTTTATTACAGTTTTCAGAATCATGCAAACTCAGCTGTCCAAACAGTCTGCTAGTCAGAATTTGTCAATTTGACTTCCCCCAATTATGATCAAAATAACAAAATTGATCTCAAAGCTCTCTAGATAACATAAAAATGGTCCCAACAGATTTTTGTATACTAAAATATAATGACAGGAAGTAAAAAATGTCGCTTAAACCATTTTCATATTGCTGACTTTCATATCGAGCAGGACTAGGTACAAGTTCCTGAATATTGTGATAATCAACACAACACCCACATAGCCAGAGAGAGTGTATCAAGCTATACAAAATCCTGATGGATGGGGCTATTAAATCAAGTCAATATTGAATGACTTACAGATTTACCAGCAGTGGACAATTTATTGTCCAACAATCCATACATTTCTTAGTACATTTTAGAGTTTTTGAATGGCTGTAAGTTGTTCAATAATGACCCAATTAACACCAAACTTCAGGATTTTGAATAGCTCAATTTGATCTATCTGGATATGCGGCTCTTGTGTTGATTATGACAATATTCAGGAACGCATATCCAGTCCTGCTCGATATGAAAGTCAGCAATGAGAACCCCTTCTATAGTTGACTTCAAAATATACTTTACTTACCACATACAAAGGAATCAAATAAGGCTACAACTGTATACACTTATTTCAAAAAATATTGCCACAGTTCAAAACAACAAGCATCAAGCTAAGGCAAGCCCCAAATGAATGCTGGTTTAATTTGTGCTTCAAATCCGACTTATTATCAAAAGAATTGAGTGCGGTATACTAACTAATACTTGAAAATGCTCACATTTTGTTATTAGTTCAACAGAAAGGAGTCTGATTTGAATTCATTACAAATAAAACCAGCATTCATTTCAGTCTTGGCTTGACGCTTCTTGCTCTGAACAGTGAGAACGTTTTTTGAAATAAGTGTATACATAAAGCTCAGTCATTGGTAAGAAGACAAATTAAAGTTTTATAAATGAGCTTTATGTACTACAGCCTTATTCTTCAGTAATTCCCTTGCATCTGGCAGGTGAAGCACATCTCTAAACTGGAAAATATTGCAAATAGCATTCCTACCTTAACCCCATAAGCTGTAATGTTAAATTTACTGATAAACGGCCTCATCTGTGGGGTGTCTAGTGACTTTGCCAGCGAAGGGGCAGGGATAAATGATTCTTGGTGCCATTTGTTTGCTTCTTTGCAGTAGACTTCTAATTGAATTTTAGCTTTGCTTATCTGTAAACGCATAAGAATCTACTCAATAATCATTTACCGAGAAGTTTTAAATGTATTCCAGGAACAACAGAATGTCTTTCCATAGCTAGGGTTAGGTATGCTAAATGAATTTTTTTAAATTAAGCATGGTCGAGTGGTCAGAGCATTGAGCTCACAATCCGGTGGTCCCAAGTTGGTGGTCCCGAGTTTAAGTCCCCGCTCTGGCCACTAGCTGAGGCTGAATTTGTTCTGGGCAACCCCTAGTTCAAATTCAGTTTCTCAACCATGCTTGTAATATAGCTGACTGGTTTGCCTCCTTGCTAGTTGGGATTCTTAAACACTTTATGTTTCTTTACCGATTATCAGTGTGTATATATTTCAGGATTTGAGGACCAAGTTGGAAAAAAGCTTTGCTTTACCTGTCATATCCTCGATAAACAAAGAGTCTTTTTTATATTGCTAATGAGCTGTATGACATAGAGCGATAGCACTAAAACCGTGAAACAAGTACTAACTAAAAAGTACAAATAGTACTAAATAAATGAAACAATAGAAAACAAAGGGTTTTCCTACTATTTGTCTCTATTTAGTTACTAAGTTATTTCACGGTTTAAGTGTTATCGCTCTACTATATTATTTCACGACAAAATAATCATCAGAATAATTTCATATGAGTGTGAAACTTACCATGCCCTATCGTGTCTGTGTCAGTGCCATAATGTCTATAAAACATTCTAAAATCCTGCCGTAACAGTGCTATTCATGACTGTACGGTGCCATTTTGACAGTCATCACGAAATCTGCTCTTACTACTAATGACATTTAATGTTCATATGACTAAGCAAAAGGACATTATTTTGAGGACATTCCAATTTACCAAGTAAACATTGTCCAAATGGTGCTTAAGCAAAATGATCACCAAGATGCTTATAAATTAGTGGTTTGGTTTAAAAGCTTTTAAACCAAACCACTAATTTATAAGCATCTCGGTGATCATTTTGTCACAAAGATATAAATAATATTAAATTACTTTACACAGCTCATTAGCATTTTAGCAAACTCATTAGCATATTTCGACCCAGTTAAATGGGAAAACATTCTTGACTAATGTTAATAAAGTATGAGTTTTACAACTGTTTGCTTAATTTAGTGCCTGCCAGACAAAAGTCATGACTGGGAGTTGGATGATAGACTTATAGCAACAAAGCCAATTCAACAAAATGGTTAGACATAATAATTATATAATAATAAAATATTGGTGAAAATTCTGCCTCTGTATAAAAACTAAGTTTGATTTTTGGTCTACAGCCTATTGAGCAATTTCCAGTCAAGACTTCAGACAGAAGGGCATGTAACTGTGCGAATGATGGTAAGCGGCCAACAAATGTTCCATATTAAGGTTTCTTTACCTTCTGGAATATATAATCCTGTATAACACATACATTAAAGTTTCTGTCCTTCCCCCTTTGTTGGTCCTCTACATATAATTTCCCATGTGGCACTATATTGAACTCACCGGTGTGTTATGTAAAATACTGCACTTAGTGCTTGGGAATTCATATTTTCTAAGGTTTTGTGTTAACAGATTACTGAAGGTTTTTTCTTGCAGTAAGTTGAAATTGTTGGAGGCTACTCCTACATTCTGAAAATGAAAAAGAAAAAGGAAAATATAGAACAATATTGAAAATGGTTTAATTAGGCATACATATTATCAATGGAGTGTCTGTGATCAGGAAGTAAAATTCCTTATTATCAAAAATTGTGGATGTATCAGCCGCTGTTTCAACAGTCATCATCTTCTGGCTATGTAAATGAGTATTACTAATTAAAAGCACAACCTTATATACAAGTTAGGGAAGGAACACCATCAATGAAAACCTAAACTATGTTTTTGTTACAGTACATTCCAACTTGCATTCTTTATCTCTCACAAATGACTATCATTCCAGGTTATCACACCAAAAATCCTAATCCCCCAACCCTACTCCCCCCAAGTTTAATATTATTACAGTGTGCCTTCATGTTTTTTATTTTGAGGGTCTTTTCAATGTTATCACAAAGATTTAAGTTATTTCTAATCAGAGTATTTGACCCCCTTGAAGCATGCAATTATGGTTTCAGAAGACAAAAAGAAGTTACCTCAAATGGAATAAACAAAGAAGAACTCATAATTAAATTAGTTGGTGTTGACTTTGAATTTTGACTTTAAATTTTTCCAGGACTTCTTTAGTTTTAGAATCCTAGTTTTTCTCAAAAGATAAAAAAATACAAACCTGACAGTCTATAAAAATAGCAAGAGAAAACCAATATAGAGACTGATGTTTGCAAAAATGTAGTTATTTTAGGACTAGTGATTTTTTTGAGGTTTTTTCTGAGGTTTGACATTTTGATGGTGACAGTCTGATGGTAATTCCTTGAGGTTTTTTCAAGAAAAGACCAACTAAAGAAAGAGCAGTGAACACTTTTATTACACAGTTAAACTGGAATGGAGATCCTTTTTTGCAAAGGAAGGAGAAATCAAGGAAGGCCACGGCTTAGATTCAAAGATACAACAAAGAGAAACATGAAATGGAGCGAGAACCAAACACTTGACAAAAACATGTTAATGACAGGATTAAATGGAGGAGTATAATCAGTCTCTAGATATTATCATGGAACAATCATGTTGCCTAGGATGGACTGCATGATGGTGATGATAATGACCGTAGAAAATGTTCAGTCCTTGCAAAATACTACACTTCAGACTTTTTGAGTAGCTAAACCTCTTTCACAAAGATATGCAAGAAAATCCAATACATTTTCACAAGTTTTAGCATGCCTCCCCACTCCCCCACCCACCCACTGTACATTAAACATCCCTTAGAAAAACCCTTGAGCAACATATTTGATAACTGTCATGGTTTTGCTCCAGACATCTTATGTCTTATCTTCTGCCCACTCCTAATCAACCAAGTTTGATTAATGGTGGAGGGAAAATGACTTAGGTTATTTTAGGTGGTATTTCAGGTGTTTAAGAGGCTTAAGAGGCTGAGCCATGATAATTAAGAAGTTCTCCTTGAGGTTAGAACACCTTATATTGACAGTTTTTCAAATAATGCCCCTGAAAGTAAATTGTATACCCTCCCCTCCCCCCTTTTTCAATGGCACTCACTGGGTCAAATGACCACTGCAATCAGCACTCTTTAAATAACTTTAATTTGTAGTTTCACACCAATTGTCTTAGTATTTAACACAGCAAATTGCTCTACTAAAAACGAAAATACCTTCAGCATAAAAGGGTACCCCTTCCAGGGGGAGCCAGTCCCTATGTGTATTTAATAGCATTATGAAATGTACAGACAGTTTATTGGGAGTTGTTAAGCTTAATGCCATGGGCCAAGTGTTTGTTGTGTTTTGTGATAATCATATCCCAAGGGTATAATTATTGTGTTCAGAGTATTTAATATCAGAAAATTGATGGCTACCAGAAATAATCTACACAGGATTGCTCGTCAGAGAGGATCCCTCAGTGACTGGAATGCCTTCAAACAACAAAGGTGCATAGTAAAGTTAGCCCTTAAGAAAGCAGAAACCGAATATTACAACCATCAGATCCTTTCCAACAAGAACAACAGTGCGTCACTATGGAAAACGATACGTCGTGCCCTACCAACAAAATCAAATCCTAATCTTGAATATACTAAAGACACTTCTGCTCTAGCAGAGGAGTTCAACCGTTTCTTCATATCCGTAGGGGAAAAAGCCTCGTCTGCATCAGAAAAACTCGCCGATACGTATGGCCTACGCACCCTACCTGATACGTTCAGTTCAAGCCTATCTAATCTTCCTCGTGATGACCTGTTTGAATTCAGTCCAGTTCTTTGCTCAGATGTTCATAAGGTGATTATGGACATTCCTAATAATAAAGCTCCAGGATACGATAAAGTTTCAGTCTCAGTCATCAAGGATTGTTTGCCTCACATATTGCCTATCATCACAAGTATCATAAACCTATCGTTGGAGTCGTCCATTTTTCCACGTGCATGGAAGAAGGCTGAAGTCGTCCCTCATCTTAAGGAAGGTGACCATGAGGTGCCAGATAACAATAGACCAATCTCGCTCCTCCCAGTACTATCAAAAGTGGCTGAGAAACTTGCATTACAACAGTACACTTCCTTCTTGTCAGATAAAAATCGCCTGACCAAACATCAAAGTGGTAACAAGAGATATCATTCTACTGAGACCCTCAGCCTTTTGGTTACAGATCACCTTTTCAATGCTATTGATGAAAAGAAAGTTACAGCCATGGTACTTATTGACTTAAGTAAGGCGTTCGATAGCATCTGCCATACTACCTTACTAAACAAGCTTCAGGTACTAGGAACATCTACGAATGCCTTGGATTGGTTTCAAAGCTACCTTACAAATAGGGAACAAACCACTCGCATTGGAACATCAATATCCTCGTCTTTAACTGTAACTCACGGCGTCCCACAGGGTTCCATTTTGGGACCCGTGCTATTCAGTTTATACATGAACGACCTACCTGATGCTATTAAAAACTGCTCAGTTGAGTCTTATGTTGATGACACGAAGCTCTTCTTATCCTTTGCAACTAATGACAACGTTAACGCTCTTAGTCAGATTGTTCAAGATCTTAACGGAGTTGCAGAGTGGTGCTATGCTAATCAGCTGCTCATTAATCCTCAAAAGACAAAGTCCATGCTTTTCGGCACTTAGACAGTTGGTTGGAAGGTCGAGTGATACATGTATTACCAACCCCTTCCTTGGTAAACAGTTATCTCCATCTCCCTGTTATACAGTAAAGACTTTGGAGTTATATTTGATAGTTGTCCTATCATTTAATGATCACATAGATTACCTAGCTATCATCATCACTGTTAGACAAATTGTGTCAAGTCTGAACCTGTTTATAAAAAATGTTCTTCTTGGACTCCTTGGTATTCAGCAATTGAAACTGCTCAACCATAAATCAGGAACACAACACAACAGAACGTTCACAAGCTACAGCTATTACTAACAGAACTTTGCCACTAGAATATTAACTGGAAAAAGAAAGTATGACCATATCTTACCTTAAAGAGCTTAGGTGGTTACC
This sequence comes from Telmatactis stephensoni, assembly GCA_029948255.1. Taxonomy (NCBI): domain Eukaryota; kingdom Metazoa; phylum Cnidaria; class Anthozoa; order Actiniaria; family Isophelliidae; genus Telmatactis; species Telmatactis stephensoni. The sequence continues at coordinate 1,960,599 of JALIZF010001940.1, forward strand.
TGTACATGAAATACTACAGCTAAGAGACATTACCATGTTCTATAAATTTCTACATAACCTTGCTCCAAATTACCTTGGGTCCAAGTTAGTCAAGTGCTCTACCATCCATCACTACAATACTACATAGGCAAAAAGGACAACATAACTACTAGACTCAAAAGAAATTTGTTCTCAGAGATCCTTTTTCGACCATGCTATATCCGTCATGGGACAATTTAAATGATGAGACTGAGAACAGGATAGATGTTATTAGTTTGAAATGTTCTGCTGAAAATGAATTGTGGGCCTTTCTACAATTAATGTTTATAATTAATTGCAGTTTTTAATCCTAATAGTCTATATATTTTTGATAAATTATTTATTTCTTACCATACAATGTAGTCTCATTAGAATTTATATATATATATACACCCATTTTTGTAAATTAGTATTGAAAATCCCTTTTGGGAATTACTAATAAACGTATTGTATTGTAAGTATGGTAATGAGAATGGAATATTTGCCACTCAAAGGCATTTCTCTCTCTTCAAGTATGTCGGTACTATTCATTATTTATTCTAATTTACTTTCTCTGTTTTTCAGATTCATTCAGATAACGATATATTCCAGTATCATATATACCAATATCTCGATCTTGTACTGTTCTCCTGCAGACTTGTAGCATGAATAAAACGAGATGCCTGCCCCTACTGCAATTGTGTCTGTTGTTATTGTGATAATGCAGTTAAGCTAGTAGATGCTTTATGTTTGTTCACAGAGTGTATAGAGTATAAACACTATTATGGAGCCCCTACATAGCCAAACCCCCTGCCCCAATACACACACACACACACCCCTCCCCTCCCAAGCAAAAATGCATTCAAAACATGTTTTTTAATTGGTTGAAATTTTTGAACTAAAATTTAGTCTTCTGTCAATTATTGAAGGGGATGACCAGGAAAATGGCCTAATTGGCTTATTAAATATGAAACCCTTCAGGTTTTTAATATTTCCCTGGTGTTGAATTCTTTGATTTTTTTTTAGGTGAACCCAGACACAAAAATTATAGTTAATTTCCTTTGTTGCTACAGCAACCACTAATGGTATAAGATGTTGATATGCATGTAGTTTTAGAAGCATTTTCCAAATTTTCTGTCATCTGTCTTAACTTTGTAAAATACCACCAGTTCTAAGCACTGACCACACAACAAGTTCCCCTCCCCTCCCCTACAAGGGATAAATTATTAATGCATGATCACTGTTCCTAAATTCTAACAAGCCAAATAACTCTATGAAATTTAAAGCAACTGAAGAACTGATTTCACAAATACTGATCTAGTGATGGTTTTACAGGATTTTTTTTTCAAATGCATGATTTTCCTTGTTCAAATGTTTGATAGAAAACCTTGTGGGGGCGGAATGTTTAGAGACTTCTATTAGAGCAACTACAACGCAAAATAACTAATTTATTTTCTTTGCTCAAATACAAAAATAAATGGCTTAAGGATTCTGATAAAGAGGTTTTTTCGCTCGTTTTACGTTTTTTTAACGTATCGCCAAAACGTTCGCCTTTTTGGACTAGCACTAATTACAAACACGATTCAAACATGTTTATATGACTGTTTATACATCGGCGCGAGTTTTAGCAATTTAAATTTGTGACCGAAAAACGCGGAAAAAATACTCTTTTTAGTCTTGTAACGAAAAAATAACAATAGAAACGATAAAGTTTGAAGTCACGCATCCTACGCTCATGCAAAGATGATTACCAAATTTTTAAAGCTGTCGAGAAATATGGGCCGTATCGTATAGTAATTTTCGAGTCTCGAACTCACGCTATTATTGAGAATCAGGAAGTTACGGAAAGTACGATACAGACTAGAAGTTTTGACAAAGCTCTCAGCTAAATCAAAACCAGATTAAGCTATTCAGGTTATCGCCGCTACACGAAGATAAGACGATAGAAGATGAAGCTATTTTTGGCGCGAGAAATCTGACCAAATTCGATTCTTCATCTTTGAGCGCCTAACATAAACAGAGCAAAATCTTCCGTTGAAATACAATTAGATAGAGCGGGTACCGTTTAAAAAGCTTTAAAAGGCTTAGACGAGAAACACATAAGACTGTGATTTATAACAAATAGGGATTTTCGAGCGGACAAAAATTGTTTTGAAAACAAAATTCAGAGATCAAAGATTCGAGTTTGATCGAGGAGAAATTGAGTCGACCTTAGGGAATGTTTGATCACATAATATGACGGCTTCTAGTCAAGTTGAGATGAACATATCGACTGAAAACGTCGAACTACACATAATTTGACTACAGCAATTAACTCTAAAACAGAAATAAATTACCTACCAAGACTAGGATATATCTTCGAGCGACATTTTCAGTTCTCGGATCCAACTGTTTTTGATCGTACCGTCTCTTCGATGCTACATAACTCTCAGAACTTTCATACTTGTGTCTAGAAACTATTTTTACATGTCGGGTCAACGGATAGTTTGGGGAAGATTTTTCTCTTTTTTGATTCCTCAACTCTCCATTTTGAGGGTATAATTCATCTATGGCATAAAACGGACGATTTTCTACATCTTGGCCGAGCGAACCGGCGCTAGCCAAATCACTGACTGTGGAGCAAAGAAACAAACATTACAATGAGCTCCGAAAAACTACGTAAAATTTCTCACAAATTCATCAAAAATTCTCGAAAATATTACTGAAGCCTACCTTGATAAATTCTTTTTCCAGAAGTTAGAGTTATATTAGGAAATATTATGGATAAAAGACATAAAAAATCGAAAAACCGAACAACCATTTTCTAGCCATTACAAACTTTCTCTCGCCACGACTCTCCATCGAGTAAAAATATTGCAACTGCGCATGCGTTGTCAAGGGACAACATCACGTGACTGTTGAGGATTTCCCTCGCTCAAGTGAGAATTTTTGACATTTTTGGATCGTTCGATTTGTCTTTCTTTCTTCAGTTCTTATTTCGTGTAATATTTGTTTTTTCTTCCGTTAGCTCCTTCTTTTCTTTATCGGTGTATCACTTATTCTTTCTTTATTGTTACAGCTTGATTTGTTTGGCTTTCTCTTTCTTTCTTTCTTTCTTTCTCTTTCTTTCTTTCTTTCGTTTTTTCTTTCTTCATTCTTTCCTTTTCTCTCTCTCTCTCTCTCTTTCCTTTTTACGTCCGTTCGTTTTTTTTGCTTTCTTTCTTTCTTTCCTTCTTTCGTCCATTTGTTCTTTCTTTTTATCTTTCTTTTTTCATTCTCAGTTCTAATTCCTTCTCTTTGCTTTCTTTCTTTTTTTCTTTCTTTCTTCCTTCTTCCTACCTTAATTCTTTCTTTCTGCCCTGTTCTCTCTTTTTTCTTTCCTTCCTTTTATTCATTTCTTTAGTACGATCAAACAATCCATTCATTTATTTGTCTGTTCGCTAATCGGCGTCATCCTTTCCGCCGATCTATCGCCCATTCATTCATGCATTCTTTGTTTTTCGTTTTCAGCTCATTCATTTCTTATGTAGTTCATTTCATGAACAATGTTTGTATTTGACTGAATCGGCTCCATATATTGCTTTTTGACAAGTGTTCGTTACCCAAATTGTTAAAATTTTCTAAACAGGATTTAGCATTTCCGGCAACTACTTTCAACATAAAAACATTCATCAGAAAGCAAAGGAAGTTTATCTAAACTCCAACAAAGAACAAGAAAAACAGCTTTGAAATCGAAGATAACAATAATCTATACACCAAATAAACTTTCATTCAATTAAAGTAAAGAACTATAGTCACTAGCCTAACTACTGGAGTAATCTTACATATGCCGATTCCGCGCACTACTATAAAAATTTATTCAAGCTGACGCTTAACTAGAGAAAAACAAAAATATATCTCAAAATCAAATTCCATATCGTATCAAGCCTAAGGCATTACATAGCTATCTGAGAAGCGTGTAGTTTTTGATTTGATATGTCATTGGTCACGGTAAAAAAGTAATCGATATTAATTTTTAGTGGATGTATGTTCCAGAGATCGCGCGTGCATATAATATATAATCGATCAAGCTCCTTCTCGTCGACCTCAAACCAGGCTGCTGATCCCTTACTGATCATTTTGATATTCTGCTTCTTTTTGTCGCCAGATTAAAAGTAGAGTTTAGACTTATATTTTTGGGATTTCGCTGTGTAATTTTGCAAGGTTTTTATGGAGTATTCTGATTACTTGGATTTTTTTGTTATAATGGTATCTCAAAATTTCCGCTCTGATATACGATGGCTGCGACACGTGTCATACAGTAAAACCTCTACAAAACGACCAGTCTATTTAAGTGGGCAACCTATATAGCCCATATCAACGTTTGCCCATATAAAACAATGGACGTTGTTCGCACGGGCTTCCTGTGTTTTTACTATTGGGCCTCCTGCAATTTTCAAGATGGTGTTTCATCGCTACAATATCTGCAAGTTTTGATCAAATTTTCGACCGAATGGCAGAAATAACAAAAATTGATCTACATGACTTCTAAATAAGGTGATACCTGCCCAAATATGGAATAGAATTGATAGCCGTCGTGCGAACGGCATTTTTAAGTAATACGGATTGATACCGAAGGACTGATGTAAAGAGGATTCAATCATGTTACGATGAACTGACAGATTCTAGCTGTCTTTCTAGCTGATTCTGGCTGTTCTACTGTTTCTATTTCTGGATAGTCAAACTTCGTTTTCGTGCATGTATAGGAAAAAACACTAAAGCCTGGTTTATACAAGATAAACACAAGCAACATACCCCGGGGGGGGGGGGGGGGGGGACTCCTATATATAAGAGGACGGGGATGCTCGTCGGAAATTTTGAAAATGACCCCTAAAAGGTACCTGAGTGGGAGTGGCAACAATTCATTTCTACCCCTAAAAGGTACCAATTCAACAACAATAATAAAGAATTAAAGTAATGAAACACTTTGTTATCGATATGCTTTATAGATTCAATTCAGATCATCGAAATCGTCCCTTTCATGTTTATTTTAGGTAGTTTATTTACCCCAAAACAGTCCCTAAAAGGTACCAGCTATGTCTCTGGTAGTCCACTTAAGTCTGGGACACCCTAAAAGGTACCAGATTGCAGATTTTGACCCCTAAAAGGTACGACGTGCGTCCCCGTCCATTTACGATCGAAGTCCCCCCCCCCCGGGCAACATACACAGACCAAGAGAAAATCTCTTGCACAGAATCACATTTGTCATATAGGTGTCAAAAAATACCACAGCATTTCTAATGAACACTACACTACTAGTCTGCATATGTGCTTGTGCTTGCGTTGCTAGCCTATCGAACCAGACTTTAAAGACAATATAAAATCGCTTGTTGATCAAAGTAAACTTAAGAAATCATTGTAGTTTTTAATGGCATAATTACGTATGTTGATGAAGATCTCAAGTATAGTGAGGACAGTATGTACTTCTGATAAGAGGAGGATTTCCGAGAGTAGCTATTGCTACCAGCTCTAGATAAGGTACTCTCCGCCGGTGGTCGTAGATAATAGGCATTTCCTGTATTAAGTAATTGCGCCAAGGGCTAAACTTCATGTAATATGTGTGAGTGGCATGAGTGTAGCCTACGTAGCTGTCACTGATGGCCGGCGCGGGGGTATGGTAGTGGTCATGGTGGGGGATCGATGAAGGGAGGAAAGAGGGGATTTTCAGGAAAGTAATATGAGGAAGGGTAAACGTTATAATCGCGTGAAACGCCTCCCTAATCCTCCTCAATGAAAACATTCGGCAGTCAAAACGACCAAAATTTTGCTGGCGAAACTCAGGCCACAGAAGCCAAACTGAGTCTCAAAACAATGAGGTTAAGAACACTGTTGCCTGCTTTTTTCTCTTAGTAATTTTCTGTTTTCTCCCGTACTCAAAATTAAGCAGCTCAAAGATATGGTATCAGAAAACCTAAAGAAAAAATTCAAAAATATTGCTTGGGATCCCTGTGATCAAGACGCTGACGAGCTAAGCCGTGTAAACTGAGCCGTGTAAGCCAGCCCGCGAAAATTCGCGCATGCTCAGTCGTTTTGCCGAGCGGTCTCCGTATTTCCTGTTAAATTCCTCAAGAGAATACGGCAGAGTGAATAGAGCGGTTTTCATATGAGTGGGAAACGGTACAGTGCGTACCATGACCGTGTCAGTACCGTAATTAGTATATCTAAAAACATTCGAAAATTCTGCCGTAACCGTACCGTAACCGTACCGTAACCGTACCGTGCCGTAACCTTTCTGTTTCCCAGTCATATGAAAACCGCTCTATAAAAACGCATGGTTGAAATGGTTCTGACTGCGGTGTTTAAGTCTATTACTATAAAAGTGTTAACATTTTTTGAAAAAAAAAAAAAATACTGGCAGACGTTTCGAGGCACGTGTCTAGTTTTTCAGTGTCTAACAGCCTATTTGTGTCTCTTCTTCAGTCTTTAATTACAATAGCCTAACTTGTGTTTCAGTCTGTTTGACTGCTGTCCGCAGCGTCGTCAGTGATGATCGATTAACATCAACTGTCATCATGCGAAGCAAACGCCAGCCATAGAAACCTGTTCATGGGCCGTGGTCAAGAGATGTCATTTGACTATTCCGACATGCATGCTTGTGTCGCCGCCGTATAGTTAGCATTTTCATCGGACAGTTACGTAACAGGTACTGCCAGAAGAAGAATTTTGACCGTACACTGCAAATGCAGCCACAGGGAGCCCAAGCTATGCTTTTGAGTGAAATATCTATAAAGGAGAATATGTCTGAAAATGATTTTGAAAAGATCTGTAACTATTTATTTGATAAAAAAATGATTTTTTAAGATACCCCCTTCGTGGTAATAATAAATGACAAGGCTGGAAACTTCACCTCAAAATAACTACTAAGAACTCCTAAGAGCTTTCAGACGGCCCGACGCTTGTTGGTCTCCCTGTGGTCATTGCGGTGGCGTACTATACGTACATAGGCTAGGCACGTGCGTATTTGAGACGTTAACAAAATAAATCAAAATAATAGCTAACAGAACAGAACAAAACAGAAGCTAACAGAACACTTCAAGTGTGTCAATAAGAGGACAGACACACTGCTGACGATCGGAGCGCGCGCTCATTCTGTTACCCCGTTTGATAACGATTTTTTAACTTTTATCCCAAACGAATTGTTGTAAAAAATAAATTGAAGATGGTTTTGAGTTTTCTGTCCTCTTACTGACTCACTCTTTTCCACTTGAGGTTTGAACATTTTATGACGTCAAGAATGTGCACGTGGCAATAAGAGGATAGACAACTCAAAACCATCTTCAAATTGTTAAGCAGACTAAAACACAGCAAACCAAAACAGAACAGATCAGAAAGCTGTGAATATTATGATTGACAGTTTTAGAGCTGAGAGAGGTGAACGGTCATACTGATTCAGAATTGAGAAAGGTTCAAACATACTGCTTTACCGGAGAAATTACGCAACCACTATCTACACATTGAAACGACTGGTAGATACATGCGGCCATACATCAGTCAAACTGGAAGGAAGGATATGATCCCTTGGCAAACTTAGAAAATGAAACTCACATACTCCTACTGATGTCCAAATTATGTGAAGGAGAGAAAGATAGAAGGTAGATAGTTAGATAGAATTGGGAAGTTAACAAAAATCAAAATAGAAAACTTAGAAGAAGAAAAGATATGACTGCTTTACGGAAAAAAATTAAAATGAAATTTATATGATTTTTGAATACTCTAACACTTTTTACAGTTACTCTAGAGCAGATTTTGTACGAGTGTGAACGGACCGCGCCGTGCCGTGACCGTGTCAGTGCCGTGTTGTCTATAAACACGGGTCCCCTATACCTTTTGCGTGAAACGTGAATGAGTGACGACGTTAGTTACGACGTTAGTTAACGTGATTTAAGGTCTAAAATCTTTTTGCGTCCACGTGAAAGCAACTTTGATTTTTTTGTGAACGTGGAAGAGATTTTTAACTATCCGTGAAGCGTGAAAAGACCAACTATTTTTACGCGATTTTATTTTGCAAAGGGCTATAGGGGACTCGACCTCTATAAAAACATCCGAAGCTCCTGCCGTGATCATGTGGTTTCCACAGTCACACGAATTTACTCTAATTATTAGCAGCAATAGGTTTGCGGAAGATAATAATCAACTTTGTTGTTGTTGTTGCTGTTGTTGTTGTTGTTGTTGTTATTGTTGTTGTTGTGCATACTTCCATAAAATTTCATTGTTCATAGCCAACGAAGAGTAGAACGTGCCGTGGTTTCAACGTGCTGAGCTTGAGCTTTATGAATCAATACAATGAATTTATACTGAAAGTTTTAAGTCCACCCTGGACTTGAGGTGCATGTATGTAATTGCCTGTTTGCAATAGACGTCAAATCCGCTCTAGCTCATATGCATGCATGTGAATTTAACATTTTTTCTCAGCTGAATGACAACAAATCTAAAATAGAATAGCTGTATGGTTGAGAGCACATGAAGGGCAATGTTTGCCCGTCAATTGAAGCTAGATAATGATATCCTTGTAAATTATATAACCTGCTTCATCAAATAAAAGTATGTATGTATGTATGTATGTATGTATGTATATTCAAGGACTTTTATCAGCGTGATTGAAAACAATTCTCGAGAGCACTCGAGAGCACTACTGATAACTCAACTAATCCACTAACCTCCAGAAAAAAGTGCGTTTGCGGACGCGTACCCAAAGCGCGCACCCTTTATAATAATCCCTATCTGATCATCTTGTGTTAACATACGTTAAGTAAATTAACGAGTACTTAATTGCGTGATCCCGCAAATGCCCGGGCGTAGATTATACAACGAACCCGCAAAAGGCGGTGGGTGTCAGGCTCTTCATTATGTTGACTGGCTGTCAGTTTTTCAACTGATAGCCGGTGGCAGATCCAGGATTTTTCCAAGGGGGGTTCCGTTTCCTTAAATCCAGCTGTGTATAATACTCTATTCTTTGGTCGATGTTGGACAAAAAATGGCTTAAAACCTTTAAGGGGATTCCGTGGGGGGTTCCGTGGACCCCTTCGACCCCCCTGGATCCGCAACGGGATAGTGCTACAACTGCTTCCAAAGTATGTCTTTTCAATATCGTCTCTTGATAAATAAAGTGATTTTTAATAGCTATTCTGGTACGGAAGTAAATTGTGTAACAGCGTAAATATAGCTGTCTTTGCCAATATTTGATTTGAATATTAAGTAAGGCGCACCTCTATTAAACAAGTGAAAGAAAACGCGTAATATTGAATAAAATGCTAACACTAGGAAAGAAAAAGAAAAAAAGGTAAGAAAGAAAGAAACTTAAGACAGACAGACAGAAAGAAAGACAGACAGGAAGAAAGAAAGAAAGAAAGAAAGACAGAAAGAAAGAAGAAAGAAAGAAAGAATTAAAGAAAGAAAGAAAGAAAGAAAGAAAGAAAGAAAGAAAGAAAGAAAAAAAGACAGACAGACAGACAGACAGACAGAAAGAAAGAAAGAAAGAAAGAAAGAAAGAAAGAAAGAAAGAAAGAAAGAAAGAAAGAAAGAAAGAAAGAAAGAAAGAAAGAAAGAAAGAAAGAAAAAGAACAAACAAACAAACAAAGAATTTAGAAAAAAACTGAAGAAAGAATTTTCAAAGCATTGAGGTGAATTTACTTCATTTGACGAAGATGACGAAATGCATAAAATGAAATGATAAAAAATAAGGAAAACACACACAAGAAATCGCGACACTCCACTGAAGTATCTAATAATTGTCCAGCGATGAGATTAAAATTCAGTTTTCTATTCATTTAGAGTGTCATTAAAACTGTTTGAATGTTATAGACTATAATCAAGATCGATCATTAGTACATTAGATATAATAACTTGTTCAGTAAGTGTACTCCATAGACTCCCACGTAATTACGTCTAGCCGCAATCCCACATCATTACGTATACGTGTCACAACTCCCACGCCGTGAATTCATTTATTTTATACGCCTACGTACTGCTACGTTAATTTGTTTTGTACGCCTACTCTAACGCATATCTTTTAAACAAAAGAAAACGTTAACGTCGTATTAAAGTAGACGAGGGCCTAACCGTAAAGATGGATGGGTATTGCCTCTATACTGTCTATGGCTCGGGGAGGTTCTCAATCCTTAAGTACAGCTCTACCCCGGCATCTATCTTGATCGAACTCTCGAAAACCGTAGTATTTCAAGCGTGTCTGTAGTATGCAGGTGATCTGTATTACACAGGCGTCTGTATTATATATAGAGGTGTCTGTATTCTAGAGGTGTCTGTATTCTAGAGGTGTCTGTATTGTAGAGGTGTCTGTATTCTAGAGGTGTCTGTATTGTAGAGGTGTCTATATTATAGAGGCGTCCATAAGAAGAGTTTTAACGGTATAATTTAGTCAGCTAATCCAAGACTGAGATTTTTGATCAAATATTTACTCAATAACAGACACACGACCGATTGACGTGGACATCTGCCAGTCTGTAGATATATTTATTCAGTTGTGGCGTCCTTTTGAGCTCATCTTGTTATTAGCAACTTTTTATCGACGGCTCAACACTGATGACTGTTTTAAACTCTTTACATGAGATGTCTCAACAACGACCACTTTGATAGAGGATCCGGAGCATCGATTGTCAATGAGAGAAGCCATTATTCCATTGAAAATAACATATAACTTGATGTTTATTTACTGTGCCCAGTGTGTCTATAGCGATCGCGCACTAATTGCGGACACTACACACTATATACTTCATTCAAATATTATATTCTTTTTAAAAAATTCTTAGCTCACTGAGTTTGTTTTTACTGCTGGAGGAAATCCAGAGGATCCGCAGAAAAACTCTCCGCGAAGTAATCAGGAAGAGAAAGAAGTGAAAACTCAAGTCCCACGAAGTACCCCCTGTATCGATCCTGGGACCACCGGTGGCTGGCACCTCGGTGCTCACCGCTTGGCTACTCTTCAGTCCTGATTATTTTATATTTTCATTTTATTCTAGATTATTTTAAAAAACAAACTTATATATAGCTGAACTTTCACAGTTCGCTAAATGCCTTCAGGCATCACCTATAACCTCGAGTAACGCTTCCTGACTCCCTGTACTGCGAGAGTACAAACTGGGAAGTGTGGAAGAACACAAACTGGGAAGTTTTGAAGAACACTACACAATTAATACAAATTAAGGCAGAAAATTCAAGAAAAAAAGTTGAAACTTGATCAATATTTCCACCTTTAGATACCCACTTACCCTCGATTTGATGCGAGTTGGCGAAAAGATCTTTCTAAATTACGATAAGATAAGCCTCTTCCCAATTTACCAAATTCATACGTATGAATTCAATGCTTCAATATCTTTATGACTACTCTCTCTTTAGTTTTGACAGAAATGACAAATGTAAAGAAGCCGAAGTCAAGTCCATTTTCAAAAGATACATGATTATATTGATGTGATTGGATACTTGATATCACGTGATTAGAATTGACGCGCGCTGCATTGATCAAAGGAAAAAACCGCGGGAAATGTTTGAACACGTGTCGAACATAAGATGGCAGATTCGCAAAGCCGTTTTTTAAACGACATACTTCACTTGGAATCATTGCTTTCTCTGTCAGAAAGAAAATCAAAAATGTGTAAAGGCGTTCTATACAAACAAATTTCTATGGCGAATTTTTTGATCGAGCGTTGATGAGAAAATTTGACCAAATTTCATGACAAGTAGTTGTCATACTGCAAAATTTTCTCGTGTACACTGATGGAAAATCCCGGCCCTTGTCATATATAATGTTGTCGACAGAATAATATTTTTTGCTTATTCAGGCTCGCAACGTAAGTCACCATAAGAGTTCTCTTCGTGTTTTCCCAGACAAGTCAAATAAAAGTTGAATCAAAAACAGCAATAACAATCACAAACCAGACGACAAAAATGAGAAGCGTTTGTTCAGCTGCTATGGTGAGACAAGGTCAATATGACTGATTTCTTTTTCATTTTGCTTTTTTTCTGGTTGTCTTTCTTTTAATAATTCTTTATCCTTTGTAACTACTATTGTTATCGCCTTTTAATGGGCTTTTTACTTTAGCAAGAATGGCAATTGCAAGGGAAGTAAGAGTAGCCGAGTGGCCAGAAAGCAGGTCTGTCACCTCTGCTGTCCCGGGTTCGATTCCCGGACGAGGGACTACGTAGCTATTTTAGTTCATCCTCTCGCTTGCATATACCTCCTACAGCTATATAACAGTTGTGCCAGTTACTTTGCTCTATTCTTGGTCACTTTGAAATGAAATGAAATTTTAGCATTTATATAGCGCAAATATCTATATGAATATAATCAAATGCGCTTATAGTTTGTTAGTAGTAAGGACAGACTGTTGTACCGGGCGACAATTCCCTACTCTTTGCGAACAGTACAACAGGATCTTTTACGTCCACTATACAAGCAGGGTTAGAGTGAAAGCAGACGGGGCCTACGGTTTAACGTCCTTATCCGAGAAGACGTGAAGGTCTAACCGTTTGCAGATGTAATTACAAAGGCAGCACCTTCTCAATTATTTAAAGACCCTGAGTGTTGGTCCGGCCGGGATTCGAACCCCGACCTCCCGCACGAGAGACCGACCTCCCGCACGAGCCAGACCGACGCTCAACCAACTGAGCCAACCGGGCTGCTCTAGCTAGCTGTTGGGTTTGCTATGTGTTTAATACTGTGCTCTGATTTAGTCTGCTCTGTTTTGATCTGTACTGGTCTTAATTAATGCTCTGATCTGCTTTGTTCTTTTCTATTCTTCTATAGTTTGCTGCATATGTGCTTATAGTTAGCGGCTACTTAGCCAATTTCATACCGTGAGGACTGGGACGAGTCCCCTAAATTTTGATAATGTCAACACAAGACTCACCTAGAAAGAAAGAGCATATCGAGCTTTGCAAAATCCCGAAGTTTGGTGTTAATTGGTTCAATATTGAACGTTTTACAGCCGTTCTAATATGGTAGAATTTACAAAGAAATGTATGGTTGTAGGGACATTTGTCCGATATTTGTCCCTACAACCATACATTTCTTTGTAAATTCTACCATATTAGAACGGCTGTAAAACGTTCAATATTGAACCAATTAACACCAAACTTCGGGATTTTGCAAAGCTCGATATGCTCTTTCTTTCTAGGTGAGTCTTGTGTTGACATTATCAAAATTTAGGGGACTCGTCCCAGTCCTCACGGTATGAAATTGGCTATCATGGCCACCTACTCCAGTTTACGAGTTCTCCGCTACACAGGGTTAGCCTCGTGTTTTGTGTAAAATATTCAGTGAAAGTCCGTTGAATTTCAAGTGTTTCATGACAACTGTTAATAACCAATAAATTGTTCCGTTTTGGAAACTTTTAATAGTATACAGGTTTTATCAGCGATACACAACCCTTGTTTCCAGTCCTTTATCATAACTGCTCCAACACAGGATTCCCACCAACAATCCTTGAACAACTTGGCATTCTCTTGTATGGAGAACCGATCGCTTTGCATTCGGTTTCTCATACATTTGAGAGCATAGGGAACTTTATATGCAATTACCATACACAGGGTACCAACTACCTGTGTAATAGTTGCTTTTTGTAACGAATATTCGGTACCAGTCCCTTCTGTTTTGCTCTTCTTACTGCTTCACGTAAGTGCTTGGGCTGGAGAGGACCTTTTTCTTTCCACTGTTCCATGATGTCACAGGCTAAATATAGTAACAAAACAAGTTGCAAGTCATTACTAATTAAAACTAATACATTAACAAGAATGAACTGAATCAACATGCAATATAAAAGATAAAGATAAAGTTAAAGCACTAATATTTAGTGCCAGTAGCTCCTTCAGCTAGAATTAAGCTGGTCTCCCAGGAAGCTGACAGTGCGCTCTTTAACCCCCTCTCTCCATCAGTCCTCCATATTTACAGCTACTTAAAGCTACATGAAATGGAAATGGAATGGAAAGAAGTTGAAACAAGTGTGAGGTAACTACTGGGAATCGAACTGGGACCTCACACTTCAGAAAGCTGTGTACTAACCAACTGAGCTACACTTGCTTCTAGCTTAGTAGTTCACCCTTTAAATCATCCTAGAAGGTACCACATTGCTAATTCACCTTTTCGGTGCTAGGTTTCACGTGGAATGTCACGTGATCCAGGATGTAAACATCACACCGAAGTTCGGACATTCTTACACGCGATGCAGGTCAAATCATTGTACGAACTCCAAATTTTTTCTCAGGAAAGTCTTTTTATTCAACAAATCCTTCTTTAAAAGCTCAACGTTATTGAAGATCTGTTAAAATGTCATGGAAAACGAGCACAAAGAGCGATTTAAGCGCCATGAGCGTAGCAGAGCTGAAGAAATATCTACAACTGAGGTGGGGGTTTCCGTCAGTGGGTATCTGAAGTCTTCGCTGGTCGAAATTGCTTCTGCAGTGGAAAGAATGATCTTACCTGTCGATCCCCTCTTCGAAAAGGACAAAACGACGGACGGCGGTGTTTTAATGATTCATGTCAAATTCCGAAAATATTGATGTGGATGTTCGTGCAGAAAACGATAGGAGCAAACCTGATGTCAAGTTACTACCTAAGAGACCTCACGAACAAGATGAGCGAGATGCTGTTTACAAGCCAGCAATTTTTCCATTATTCATAAAGCTTTATGGTGTAAATTTACCCAGTACTAATGACATGTATTCTAGTTGCGACCAGGGGATTCTGAGGATGAAAGTAAGAGAACTTTTACAAAGCAATGTGCTCTGGCATGAAACCTCAACAGGTAATGGAGCAAATGAATCCCGGCAAAATCCAAATACGTTGTTCCTTGGGCGGATTCAAAATAACCATCGTTGAAGAGCCGATAGTCTTCAAAGGATTTATACGCGGCAAGACCCTGTTTGTCATATTCGGTGGAATGGTAAATTAGGCACCGGCGTAGTTGAAGATATCATACAAACCAAATGGAAGTGACGAGTTGAAGTTGTTCGCGATCTTGAGAGAGAATGGGTTCGGAATTTGCGTATCATGAATCATTAAAACACCGCCGTCCGTCGTTTTGTCCTTTTCGAAGAGGGGAGCGACAGGTAAGATCATTCTTTCCACTGCAGAAGCAGTTCGACTAGGGAAGACTTCAGATACCCACTGACGGAAACACCACCTTCTCAGTTGTAGATATTTCTTCTGCAGCTCTGCTACGCTCATGGCGCTCAAATCGCTCTTTGTGCTCGTTTTCCATGACATTTTAACAGAATTCAATAACGTTGAGCTTTTAGAGAAGTATTTGTTGAATAAAAAGACTTTCCTGAGAAACAATTTGGAGTTCGTACAATGACTTTGACCTGCATCGCGTGTAAGAATGTCCGAACTTCTGTGTGATGTTTACATCCTGGATCACGTGACATTCCACGTGAAACCTAGCACCGAAAAGGTGAATTTTGACCCTTAAAAGGTACGTCAGGCACCCTGCCCTCTTATATAGGAGACCCCCCAATGTGGTAAGTTTCAAGCATATGAAAACTTTTCTATTTGAAACATTTGGTTTTCACAGTCACATAGTCCATTTGGTTCTTTTTAATACCTTCTTCAACAATTTCACCAACAAAAACCTTGGCAATACCAGCCATTGCTATGACAACATTTGGTGGAATGGATGTCCCTCCTGTGACACTTTGCATAAGCTACAGAGAAAAAAAAGGATTTGTGAGCATGGCATTTCAAAAGCATACAGTTGAGCCACCACTAATGGACACCCATTGTATAGAGACACTTATGGTAAGTGGACATCTCCCATTAGTGCACGTGGACAATCCTCGGTTTCTCTCTCTCTCTCTCTTTTCCCTTGGTTTCTCTTATAAGAGGATACCAGTTCTTGGTCTCAAGAGTGCCCATAGAAGGTCCAATGTACAATAAAATAATCATAAATAATCTTCTACAGCAGATCCATGTAGTGGCTATTCTTCTGCTGGCACTTACACTCACTAATATTTTGCATACATCGCTCAACTCATGTATATTTTTGCTGAGGGAGGAAAAACCGCAGAACCCATGTTTCCTCTTATTTTGAATTTTACAGTATGTTCATTCATGATCTGTTCTAATTTGGTGATATCATGCTCATGGATTATTGCAGGCTCATTCTGTGTCATAACTTTTTATATGTATGCCTTATTATCCAGCATTTACTAAGAAGTTTCTTTCAATTTGAGGAAACATCTACTACAGGGGCGTATCCAGGGGGGGTCCCAGGGTGCCCGTGACCCCCCTTTGAAAACAAAAAGATGATAGAAATAAAAGAATCTGACTGGAGAAAGATTGAGAAATTGGAAGTGTGACCCCCTTTGGTGGACAATGGAAAGTGTGACCCCCCTTTGAAATGTTCTGGATACGCCCCTGGACTATCAGGGTACAACTGTTATTAAACTTACTCGCTTTATAGCAGCCTTTGGGAAAGCAGCTCTTCTGTACATTTCATATCTATTAAGCTGATCCTCCGAGAACGATGACACAAGGAGCCTGAAAACAACAACAACAAAAGCTAGTCAAGATGAAATCACACTTTTGGAGCAAAAGTTAAATTGCTTCAGTTTGCAGTTTATTCAGTCACAAAGCATATATTGCAATGATATATCAGAGTGTAATCCACGATTACAGGTTAATTAGCAGCATATAGGTATACCAGACGAACGCACTTATCCAAACTGATTTATTAGATATTGATCAAGTTGATGTAGAAACGTGGTTCGAACTGTAATTTAGATTGAGGAAAACTAGCGTAAATTTACAATAAAAGGTTATAATTAAAGTCTAATAACTATATCTAAAGGATGATAACTAGCTAAATAGTTCTCTAAGTACATCTCATTGAGGTACGCGTCACACAATAACTATTATAAGAGATACATTTAAAGACATTCAAATCACGATTGCAAACGAATCAATTAAACTATAAATTTCTAATATAATCACTAAAAGAATCACTTACTTTGGTATACGTAGGTAGCGTAGAATTCGTAGAAAGTAGACTTAGAATTATAAAGTAGATTTTGTAGCGTAGCGTGGTCGATTACAATGCGATAACTAAAGGATTATGTGCCCTACACGTGGGCTTATGCAACAATCAGGTTTAAATAATCATTAACTAACTTAGCAAACAATTAAACAGTAACTGGATATATCGGTAAATAGCTAACAAAGCTAACATTCCGGCCCCTTAAAGGCGTGGCTGCCTTTACATTGAAGTGGGTAGGGGTCACCCTAGATTATCGATAATACATTGTTAATGAATTGTTAACAATAAAAGTAATTATATCTACTGAAACGTTCATACTCTAAGTGTTCGTCAGTTTATGACTTGACTGCTTCAAGCAGCACGACTTTATCCACGGGTCTTACAAGTTGCGATGTCTTGGTCTTCAGTGTTACTCGACGCACGTAGCCATCAGATGAATTTCGGTGAGTTTCCACAATTCTGCCCAGGGGCCACGAACCTCTAGGCAGCGTCTCGTCGACAACTAAGACAAGGTCACCTTCTTCCAAGTTTCTTTGCGGTTTGCACCACTTCTGCCTTGATTGCAGAGAGGGGAGATATTCTTTGATCCACCTCCGCCAGAATACATTCGCCAGATACTGGACTTGGCGCCATCTACGTCTCGCGTAGTTGTCATCGTGGTCGAACTGACCAGGTGGCTGGTTAGGGTTGTGTCGTAGCAGAAGGAGGTGGTTGGGTGTGAGCGCTTCTAGGTCCTTGGGATCTTCTGAGGACTTTGTTATAGGTCGACTATTGACTATGGACTCCACCTCGCACATCAGGGTTGCCAGGCCTTCGTCGTCTAGCGTTTGTTCTTTCATCAGGCCATTCATAACCTTACGGACTGTCCTGATGCAGCGCTCCCATACACCGCCGTGATGGGAGCCGGCTGGGGGATTGAAGGTCCACTTCACGTTTCTCTGCAGTAGGAAAGAATGAATCTGTTGCTGGTTCCAGTCGCTTAAGGCCTTTCGGAGTTCCTTCTCGCCACTAACAAAATTGGTACCGTTGTCGGATCTGATCTCTTCAGGCATTCCTCTCCTGGCGATGAATCTCCTCATCGAGTTGATGAACGAGTCAGTATCCAGGCTATGAGCGACTTCGATGTGAATGGCTCGAGTTGTTAGACACGTGAACAGGGCGCCGTAGCGCTTGACTTGACTTCTTCCTCTTCGTACTGTAAATGGTCCGAAGTAATCAACTCCCACAAAGGTAAATGGGGGCTTGTCTGCCGTGACGCGGTCGTTTGGGAGGTCTGCCATCTTTTGCTCGCCTACCGGCCCCTGTCTTTTCCTACAGGGGACGCAATCGTTAGAGATCCTTCGTATAACGGCTCGGGCGTTGATGATCCAGAACCTTTCGCGGAGTAAGGCAAGAACGTGTTCTGCTCCAGAGTGGCCTGCATCTTCGTGATAGTGTCTCACTATCAGCGTCACGACATGGTGCTGTTTGGGCAACAAGACTGGATGCTTAGCTTCAAAGTCCACGTCTGCGTTCTTTAGTCTTCCTCCGACCCGGATTAGTCCGTGGTTAAGGACGGGATCGAGCTTGTAGATGTTACTGGACTTTTTGAGGTTGCTTGGTCTGCTAGAGTAGACATTTTCAGTTTCACTGAGATTTGATAGCTCTTCTTTGAAGTGTTGGGATTGTATGTGCCTCAGGATTTCGAACTCTGCAGCTTGCATTTCGTCGACTGTCAATGGCTGAATCTCCCTTTGCGCGGCTCTTGTCCTCTTCTCGGCCGTAGATCTTGATCCCTTCAGGTTCCGCTTGTAGCGCAGCATCCAGGCTACAAATTTCTTCAGTCGGATCCAGGACGAGAATCTTTCAAAGATCTTGGAAATGGATTCTGCTTGCACGTCTGCTGACGTTGTGCAAGCAATAACATCTCTTTTCAGCTCGGGGTCGTCCTCCTTTATCTTGATGTCTGCTCCCGGTCGCTTTGGCCAGGATGCTTCTGGTTGGCGAAGGAAATGTGGTCCATTGATCCAACGGACGTCGCCGAGTGATTCCGTAACTGGCAAACCCCTAGAGGCGTCATCAGCTGGGTTCAAAGCAGTGTTGACGTACTTCCACTGTGATGGAGAGGTCGCGTCGTGTATAGCAGCTATCCTGTTGGCCACGAACGTTTGAAAGCGCTTGGTTTCGTTTTCGATATAGCTTAAGACGCAGGTGCTGTCGGTCCAGAAAAGAGATTCTTCTGTGAGCGGTATTGAGAGTTCCTTCTTAGCCATCCTGTCTAGTCTTGTTGCCAAGACGGCGGCGGACAGCTCCATTCTTGGCACCGTTAAGGGTTTAAGTGGCGCCAGTCTTGCTTTGCCGATAATGAATGAGCAGTGGACATCCCCGCGAGAGTTGACGATTCGTAGGTAAGTTACTGCTCCATAGCCGTGCTGCGACGCATCGCTGAAGCTGTGCAGCTGACTGTGAGCTATACTCCCAAAGTTTTCCGGCTTTAGGCAGCGATTGACAGTGAGGTGTTCCAACTTGGGTAGGTCTTCCTTCCAGGCATGCCATATTTTCAAATCTTCTTGTTGAATTTCGTCGTCCCAGCCGAGCCTTTTTCGGCATAGCTCCTGAAGTAGCATTTTCGCTGGTAGTATAAACGGGGCGGCAAAACCCAATGGATCGTAGACTGAGCTCACGATTGATAATATGCCTCTTCGCGTCGGTGGCTTATCCTTGATGTCGATCTTGAACCCGAACTTGTCTGACGTGACGTTCCAGCGTATACCAAGTGCTCTTTCTGTGTGTAGCTTGTCGAAGTCGAGTTCCTTTACTGAGACCGCTCTCTCGGTTTCAGGTATCGCTTGCATCACGTTTTGAGAGTTGCACAACCACTTGGTCAAACGGAATCCGCCTCTTGCTAGTAACTTCCGCAACTGTTCGACGAGTCGAGTAGCGACAGCTTCTGACTCAACCGACTTGAGGCAGTCGTCTACGTAGAAGTTGTGCTTGACAGTGTCGATAGCTTCTTGATCAAACTCGTCTTTGTTATCATCTGCAGTCTTCCGTAGCGCGAAGTTCGCGCAGCTCGGAGACGAAGTGCCGCCGAATAAATGTACCATCATCTGGTGTTCTTGTGGGGTGTTGCCGAGGTCCCCGTCGGGCCACCACAGAAACCGAAGCGCACTGCAATCTTGGGGCGCGACTCGTACTTGATGGAACATCGCTTCTACGTCGGACATGAAGGCGATCGGCTCTTCTCGGAATCTAGTAAGCACACCCACCAGCGAGTTGGTTAGGTCTGGCCCTTGCAGCAGCTGTTCGTTCAGAGAAGTGCCGTTGTGCTTTGCGGAGCAATCAAACACGACTCTAAGCTTACCAGGCTTCTGTGAGTGGAATACCGCATGGTGAGGTAAGTACCAGGTGATGTCGTTGGGCTGACTCAATACTTCTAACGGGATTCGCCTAGCGTAACCTTTCAGTAGTAGATCATTCATAACATCCGTATACAGGTGCAGCAGCTTAGGGTCCTTGGTTAGCCTTCCTTTCAGAAGATGCAGCCGACGTTCGGCAACCCTCTTGTTATTCTCTAAGCGCGGAGGTCGATGTTTCCATGGCAACGCTAATTCGTAATGACCGTCCTTAAGCTGTATTGTTTCTTCCATGACCTTTACTGCACGTTTGTCTTCTTGCGACATCGTTTTCTTGCCGTCATGGAGTGAATCGTTGAACTCCATATTGCAGAAGCCTTTGAACTGACTTTCGAGGTCTACGTTAGATTGAACAAAGTTCGATGTGTGAAAGGCATGGACTTCCTTTTTCAGTGGTCCCACTACAGCCCATCCTAGAATGGTCTTCATGGCGTATGGTTCATCTTCCAGTCCTCCTATTACTTCTTCCGGTTGTAGCGCGCGAGGAACATCGCTGCCGATCAGTAGATCGACCTCTGCATCGATGCTTGGCAGAATAAGACCTTTAAAGTGTGGCCACCTGTTCACATCTACTTGACTAGCCATACTTTCGGTTGAGACTGGAAGACTTGCGATGGAAAATACAGTAGGTAGTTCTACATGACCATTACCATCCAGAGATGAGACTTCGAGGCCAAGGACTGTTGTTCCGGTGTTGCTGTTGACCTTTTCTATAGTGGTGATGGATAACGTGGTCTCCTTTCCTTGGACGTTGAGCACGTGTTTGAGTCTTTCTGTGCAAAACGAAGTGTTCGATCCTCCATCGAGGAACGCGTACGTTTGTACTACTTCATTGGAGCCTTGTGCCTTTACATTCACCGGGACTATGGGTAGAGCTGTCAACTTGCGGAGAGGGGCAATTGATTGACTCCTGACGTAACCGTTGCGAGCATGTGCGACGGTCTGGTTAACGGTTTGCTTCGAATCGCCGCTGGTTGCATTGCCGTCGTACTTCGGTTCTTTAGTGATCTGCTTTGGGTGAAGGTATGTTGAATGTTTCTGTTCGCAGCCGTCTACTTTGCAGAAGCTCGCCTTTGGACAGGAGTTAGCTATGTGACCATAGTTAAGGCAGTTGTCGCACAATCCTTTGTCACGGACGAACTTGAGTCTTTCCTCTAAAGCCATTGCTTTGAAGGTTGCGCACTGGGAAAGCCAATGGTTACAGCGACACGAGGGACATTCCGGGAGCCTTCTTGTCGTTGCGGAATCGTGGCCTTTATTGTCAGGTTTCGAACTGTTGACCAACGATGCCCTGGAGTCTACTCGAGTCGCAAACGAGACTGCTCTGCGCGCATTTCGTTCTTCTCTGTTCCTGAACTTGGCCGAGTTGTTTTCACTTCCCAGTGACACGTTACCAAATATTGGATGAGCGGCTACTCTAGCACGGTCCTCCACGAAAGTAGCTAAATCGTCGATGGTGATCTCTCGTTGTTTCTTCTCTGTGATAGAATCGGCGACGTCACGCCACTTAAGTCGTAAGCCGTACGGCAGCTTGTCGACGATACGCTTTAGTGTGTCTGGGTTCTCCATTTTATTCAAGAAGCCGATTTCTTTTAATGTGTTCTTGCAACTCGTAAGCAGAGTAGAGAGCTTGCGCAGTGCTTCGCCTGTTTCGGTTTTGATCGGTGGGCCTTCTGTTAGTCTGGAGACGTAGGAAGCCGCTATCTTGTAGTTTTGTCCATACCGTTGCTTTAGCAACTTCCGGGCTTCTTTGTAGCCTTCTGACGGGCTCATCGACAAGCAACTTCGCATCAATTCCTGCACGTCTCCCTTGGTATATTGTACGAGATAGTACAATTTCGCGCTGTCATTATCGGTCTTGAGCTCAATAATGTTCTCGAAGGCTCTAACAAAGCTGCAATATTCTACGGGGTCACCGTCGAACGTGGGCACTTCCGGCTGAGGCAGCATCAAGGCAAGCGTATGCCGTTGCTGCTGGACTAACAGGTCTTCTATCCGCTGTGTTTGTCTTTTCTGGGCAGCTTCGTCTTCTTTCTTTATCTTAGGATTCGTTGATTCTTTGACATTCACATTTTTCTTGGTGCCAGCTGGTTTCTCCATGGTTGATGGCTCCTTGATATCCACTGATATTGCTGGTTTCTTGTCTTCTGCTAATTTCGATGGCTTCTTGCCGTATTCCGACTGTTCGCCTTCCTCGTCCGGTTCCGGTTTTTCGCCGTTCTCGTCCAAGTCCGTCTCTTCGTCATAGGCCTTTTCTTCAGCGTCCGCCATAGCTATTTGCGTCTCGATATCAAACCGCTCGATCTCTTGCTTCAAACGCAATTCTTTGTCCTGAAGGGCTTGTCGCCTTTCGAGGAACGCCGCTTGTGCCTTCAGTGCGGCCTTTCTTGCAGCGGCCTCTGACCTTTGACGCGAGCGTGAGCTACAGGAGCTTACGACGCTGATGTTGTCATCGTCTTGGTCGCCTGATTGACGAGAATTATGGGCTGACGTTATAAGCTCTATTCGATGCTTTAGATAGCCTACTCTTACGATTTCCGCTTCGAGGTATTCTTTTGATTCATCGATGTCACATTCGTCGGTGAGTTTAGCGTGGTAGATTTCGTGAGCAGTTCGAAAATTGTCCATCGCCGTTTCTAGTTCAGGAATTTTCTCATTGATTGTTTCTAAATCTTTAGTAAGCAATAATTCTTTAATTTCATTTTGTTTTCTAGTAATAACGCCTTTGGCAGCGCTTCTGGCTCTCTTTAGTTGTCGCAATTCCTCCATCGTTTTGCTCAGGAAATTGACTGCATTCCGATCATTCTTTTAGACACACATGGAGATAATATCGTCGAAGACCAAGCAAACATTCCAATCATTCTTTTGAAACCATACTCACATGTGGACGCGTAGACAGTAGAAACGATGGATATTCGTAGAATATGTAGCTTCACGTAACAAATTCGAACTAATGTAATCCACGATTACAGGTTAATTAGCAGCATATAGGTATACCAGACGAACGCACTTATCCAAACTGATTTATTAGATATTGATCAAGTTGATGTAGAAACGTGGTTCGAACTGTAATTTAGATTGAGGAAAACTAGCGTAAATTTACAATAAAAGGTTATAATTAAAGTCTAATAACTATATCTAAAGGATGATAACTAGCTAAATAGTTCTCTAAGTACATCTCATTGAGGTACGCGTCACACAATAACTATTATAAGAGATACATTTAAAGACATTCAAATCACGATTGCAGACGAATCAATTAAACTATAAATTTCTAATATAATCACTAAAAGAATCACTTACTTTGGTATACGTAGGTAGCGTAGAATTCGTAGAAAGTAGACTTAGAATTATAAAGTAGATTTTGTAGCGTAGCGTGGTCGATTACAATGCGATAACTAAAGGATTATGTGCCCTACACGTGGGCTTATGCAACAATCAGGTTTAAATAATCATTAACTAACTTAGCAAACAATTAAACAGTAACTGGATATATCGGTAAATAGCTAACAAAGCTAACACAGAGCAACTATCGAATACCCTGCAAATGATATTCATGTATTAATCAAGATTTTGCTTCATCAGCCTTGCATTTTTAACACGGCCTACGAACATTTACTGGATATTCATGTAGTCGATCTTTTGAAAATGATGCAGAAACACAAATTATAGAAACACAATAGGATGAATATCATTTGCGGGGTATTTGATAGTTGTACTGATATATACATGTATCACCACTAGTCTACAAATAGTGTGCACTAGTAAAGACTAGTGGTGTTGTACAAGTGATATTCTTTTTTTTTCTATGACTTGAAATTATTGATTTTATAGCTAGAACTAATTGTTAGGTGGTATTTACATGAGACCAAGATGAAGTCAGACTGGTCTGTCAGTTCATATTGGCTTCCATAGATTTCTTTACTTGTGTTTACATGAGACTGGTTTGAAAATGAACCCAGACCGGTCTGGCTTCATCTTGGTTGCTGGACCGAGACGAGTGGTTTTCGTCCTGGTCTGAGCTCATACCGGTCTCATGTAAACACAAACAATCTCAGACCAGTCTGGAATTTCAAAACCTGCATGCTTTAAGGTCAGTGAGGTTAAAGCTCCAAGATATTGGTGTTTTTGAGTTCGTTCCGGTCTCATGTAAATAGCTGCAAAAATTCTGTACTGGTACAAGTTCATCCCAGTCTAGCTTTGTCCCTGTCTCATGTTAATACCACCTTAGTTAGCTTCAATAGAAGAGACAGCATAATGCCTCTAGTTGTAGACTTTTGGTCCTTCTGGTGCACTGCCAGTTGACTGTTTTGCTTACAGTCACCATAAATTGTACTGGTACATTGTTCTCCATTTTATTACCCGGTAATGAACTCTATGTTGGGTTCAATTAGGGACTGGACATTATTTACAGGGAGAGGGGCTGGTGCAAAAAGAGGGGGAGTCGCAGATTTTTATGCTCACCCTGTAAGAATGTTATGTGTGCATGTATGTAGAAAGGGGGAGGGGCCATCAAAAATTGAGCAGTTACCTTTTTCATTTGCACCAGCTCCGCCCCCCTGCCTGTAAATAATGACCAGTCCCCCAAAATAGCCACTATTGAAATTGTGTCACTTGACTATCCCCTCAATTCAAGAATTCAACCAACTTACTGCATTTTCTCTACACCTCCTTTCTCGTCAATCCCTTGACCATCTGAGTCTTGTTTTTGATTTCCATCTTGAGCTGAACTCGGTCCAGCTACTTGTTTGTCCGTTTGTTCAACACTCGTTCTTCGGACAGTCAACGGTGGAGAAGTCAACTTTATATCACTGTTTTTGGCTTTTATTTTTGCAGGTGGAGACTTTAAGACATCAGGATCTTTTTCAGAACTTGATGAGCTACTTTCTTGATCAGATTCACGTTTTCTTTTGAGATTATTTGCGTCTTGGTTTGGAGTGTCTTTGTTCAGTTCGTCCGCCATGTTTGTTTACGAACATCGACTGCTTTCGGAATAAAGTCGGAAAGCACAGGAATCCCAAATCCTAAATCCTTTTTTATTAAACAATTTTAATAATTTTTGTTGGGCAGTGATCCAGGATGGAGAGCCGTCGTAAATTTAAGTGAAAAAGATCTTGACACACATCAAAGAAATTTTTTACCCTCTTTGGGCCAATTTTTTTGAATCTATCTGTAACCTAAAGTTTAACCGAAATATTATTGACTTGATTTCGGAACTCGACGGAGTTCGACACTTTCCGGATTCCATACGACAATTTCACGAATTTGCTGCACAAATGTTTTGAAAGATGGCGGAACGCAATCCTTCACCACCACGCTTATCAGCAGAAGAACGAGAACTTATAGAAAGCGACAACATTGGGGACACAGTATTTAGCAAAAAATGGGTTCTACAAACTTTAATGAAACTTGTAGAAAAGATGAATGCTGAACTTGAGGAGAGTGATCGTGGAAATGATGCTGAAAGTGAAGCAAACAGTTTTGGTGAAATTCGCGAGGCTGAGCAACAAGAGAACGTAAATTTGGAAGAGGAGTTTGATAGCGAGTTGTGCGAGCTTTGGGATATGTCGATGAACAAGGTATTTTTATTTGAAATTCTCGTGTTGATGCGTTACAGCAGATATTTTAATTGTTTCTTGATCGCTGGACCCACGAGGTACAGGTCTCCATAATACGGCCGACAAGACATGGGGGAGGGGTGGGAAGGGGAACTTTGGACTGAAATTTAACGATAAATTTCAAAATCTAGCTATTGTAATGCGCTTCATGACATGATTACAGAAGTGTGATATATGATTGAAGCGTCAGAAGAGGAGAGTAATATAAATCCATCATCATCATCATCATCATCATCATCTTTATGAAGTCAATAAAATTTTACAATGTTTTACAGAGCCCCTCCCTCTTTTTCAAAAATAACAACAACAAAAATTGCCTGTCAAAGCCATTGCCCATGTCTCCTCCCCCAGGAAAAAAAGACCCTTCCCATTTGCCTGGCAGGGGGAGGGCCAAGTATGTTTTTGAGTTTGACCTTCATGTATGTATTAGCATTGAGCCTGATTTTCACAAGTGACATAAGCATGAGCAACATACACAGACTCAGTAATGTACTGCTCAGCATTAGCAGTGCTCATCTTTTCTCACACCTATGAGATAAATGCAGCACTGAGTCTTAGAACAAGCAACATACACCTATTTCAATAAACGTTGTCGGCAAAAGCCTACGCGACTCACCCGAAAGGAAGCATGGGTAAACATTACTAAAGCTATAAAACCACACAAATATCCACACCATAATTCAACTTCAGCTTGCCATGAGCCTAATACATCAAAGAGTTTCATTAGCTGATTTTAAAATCAAGACCAATGCGAAAAACAGAGAGAAATTTTGCAACTACCCATGTTCCTTTTCGGTCTAGTCGCGTAGGCTTGCGACCTCTCATACGACAACTTTTTTTGAAATAGGTATATACAGACTCAGTAATGTACTGCTCATTAGCAGTGCTTGTCTTTGCTCACACCTATGAGATAAATGCAGCACTGAGTCTTAGAATAGAGGAATTTTCAAATGACTGGGAAACAGTACAGTCACCAAATTGTACTGTTACGGCAAGGATATGGCAGAATTTTCAAATGTTTTTATAGAAATTATGGTACTGACACTGTCATGCACAGTATGGACTGTATTGTTTCCCACACATATGAAAACCTCTCCAAGCAACACATACAGACTCAGTAATGTACTTCTGTCAATCATTAGCATTGCTTATTCCAATGTGATAAATACAGCACTGAGTCTTAGAACAAGCAGTATACACAGACGCAGTAATGTACTGCTCATTAGCAGTGCTTGTCTTTTCTCACAGTACCTACTTACGTGTAAATGATAAATGCTATACTGAGTCTGCATATTATGTTTCTAGCGAAAACTAGACTTTAACGGTATAACCATGGATACTAATGTGTTATGTGCTGTACTGTAAATGAATAGATAATATTATTTAAACAGGATGTTGCCGCATTATTACAAGAAGTGGATGCAACAGATGTTTTATTGAATGCTATTTTAAAGTCAAGAAGGGCAAGGCTAACAGTATGTTGACCTCTTTATTATTTTTTTAGTAAATAACTTTCTTAAATGACTACAATACAAAATATAATTAAAATTAATTTACTAAAAGTGAAGTGTCTAATATACTACTACTAGATTGATTTGAATTAAAAGAAATGTCACTAACTATACAGTATACTAGATCTATGTACAAATTGTATGTACATGTATGTATGTATCTAGGCATTTCATTTCGTTTTCTTTCGTGCATCAATTCATTTGCTAACTTACTCATCCATTCATTCATTTGGTCATTCATTCATTCATTCATTCACTCCTTCATTTACAACACTTAGAACTTCACTACTATAAGTGCTACATAAATGCTTGTTTGATTCATTCATTCATTTATTCAATATTTTCTTGTTCTGAGATCATTGTCTCTTTGTATATCTATCTACAATTAATGTACAGTTGTATAGATCTCATTGTTTCATTTAATCAGAAGACTAACTAAAGTGCTTTTTCTTTCATTCATTCATTCACTCATCCATCCATTCATTCATTCATTCATTCATTCATTCATTCATTCATTCATTCATTCATTCATTCGTTTTTCATTATTATATCTATCTCAAGGAAATATGCATTGGTATCCTTGGCAACATGGCATGTCATGATGAAGTTTGTGTTGAAATGATGAAAAATAATGACTTTGTGTGAGTATATCATGTACCTTTTATGGTATAAAATCTCCTTATTTCAAATAGTTTCTACAGTAATGTGCGGTGGTATTGTGTATTATCTGAAATGTTTTAATTTTTATTATTTTTGTACAGAAATATTATCACTGCATTTTTAGAGGATCCTGATACTCCAATTCTTGTAGAAACTACAAGGTAAACATGTTGTGAATCTCATTTGTCATTTCACAGATTGTTATCTGTCATAATAGCAGTACTTGTCTTTTCTCATACCTATGAGATAAATGCAGCACTGAGTCTTAGAACAAGCAACATACGCAGACTCAGTAGTGTACTGCTCATTAGCGGTGCTTGTCTTTTCTCACACCTAGTATGAGATAAATGCAGCACTGAGTCTTAGAACATTAGTAACATACACAGACTCAGTAATGTACTGCTCATTAACAGTGCTTGTCTTTTCTCACATCTATGAGATAAATGCAGCACTATACATGTACATGTATGTAATGTTCCTTGTACTTTTTTGCTTGTGTGAAGAATGAAAACAAGATTGAATATTTTTCATGTTCCAAGGTTGATGCATGTTTGTGTGAGCAATGTTGATGTTAGACAACAATGGATTGATGCCATCAAAAGGTGCTCTGCCATTAAGCATTTCAACTTTATCCTGGAGAACTCATTAAATGGTAAGAATGAAGAGGCATGTAATTAAAATACTGGTTGAAAAACATTTTGTGCCCAGTGAATCATTATTCCTTCAATATACACAAAAAATTGCATGATACTCTTTATTTATTATTACATAGATTTAGCAAACACAATGTGATGTCTATGCATACTCACAAGTTATGTTTGAAATGACCATGCATTGTTGTTGCCACTGCTGTTGAGAGGATGTGAAAACAAGTAAAGTGGCAATCCTGAATGTGGCATCGCAATGTCATCATGGTAGTCATGCATTGGATGAATTTGATATTTTTGCCTTCTCTCTTCTTGTTCTCACATCATGTCATGTTTGCTAAATTGTCCTATCATGAACATGAGTCTGAGACCCAATTTTTCTTTGATTTCAGTTGACTTACTGACAAACTGTTCCCATCTTGTTGAGAAAATACTTGATTCTTGTGATGACTTGATTGATACCTGGTCAGACATTGAGTTAGTGACTGCAGTATGTGAAGCCATCAAACAGACCAAGTAAGCACAGTGTTAGATAGAATAACAACAATAATATTAAAACTAGAAATCAGTAAAACCATGAACAGGTAAAATAGCATACCAAATGATGTTGTTGGTTATCTATTGGACAACTTTCACCCAATGTTTTTGCAACAAATGACAGCAAAATAGTCAATTGACAAATCACTGTTGACCATCTCTCAGTAGCCTTTTGGTGAACTGTTGCCCAACAGTCATTGAACTGTTGACCAGACCATGGGTGAACTGTCAGTGAAATAATTATGAATTATTTGAATAGTTATTAAATGCACTTTTGGCAATCCTTCTGCATGCCAACATTTCTCTGACTTTCAACTAATGTCAGGAACAGGTATGTTTTGCTACACATAACTTCATTAACATTAACACAATAATTATAATTATATATTAATCATAATGATATTTTTGTTGAGTAATGAGTTTGACATTTTGTTGTGCACATCAACAGATTTGTCCACATTGAAGTAGCTGAAGCATTACTACATATTCTTCAGCTTGTTTCTACTGTAGAGAAAGGAGTACAAGCATTAGGTATTGCAAGTAAACCATAATTGTATATGTAAAGACTATTAAAGACTAAAACTTTCCTTTGGTCATGAAGCCTTCACATCCATTGCTGAGTAGGCTGTATTGAAGAATATATGAAGGGTTCCCTGTGAAAACGGACTAAGTGACATTTTTGATGATATTTGTCAATGGTATAATTCACTTTCCTATGCTGGAAAAATTAATCTTAGGACATCCATCAAAAAGTCACTTAGGTCATTTTCACAGGGAACTCTTCAAATATTGGTCATAGATGTTAGGTGTACAAATGCTAATAGATTGTTGCTGAATCTGGCATATCAGATTCATATTTTTTTCAAACTCTTATAATGTACAGTATGCATGTAAAAAGGGTATCAGAGTGGGCTTGTGGTGTGACAAATTTTTGGCACAATTTTTTTTCTTCCTGTACGTGTTTTGCCCTCTATTGATTTTCTTAGTGTGTATTTGCAGCTCTGCTATGAATAAATGAATTCTCTTCACATACATATATGTATTCTTTCAGTTCCACCTATTTGAGCTGTGCCTCTTTTTATTATAATAATTGTGGAGTAACATTGATCTTACTTGTCTAGCTCTTTCATTTCTAATAAAGAATCCTGGGGGGGTACTCCCTTACAAAAGTGGTAGGGGTGCCCGACAGACCTTTTAGGGTAAAAAATATGACCCACTTGTACCTTTTAGGGTTTCTGGTTCATAGCGTACCTTTTAGGGTCAGGATAACGAAAATCACATAAAGATTGAAATGACCTCATATATGAATATTCTTGATAAAAAATATTAGTTGAATAATGTGGTCGTACCTTTTAGGGTATAAATCGGCATCTCCAATAATTTATGCATACCTTTTAGGGTCATTTTCAAGACCCTCCTTCGAGCACCCCTACCACTTTTGTAAGGGAGTACCCCCCCACCCCCCCAGGTAAAGAATACTGATATCAATCAATATTTTGTATTCCAGTTTCCTGTCCATCTGTTATACCTCTTCTTTGTCACTTCATTGGTGAATGTGGCCATGATGAAGGGGGCATCATTGTTGGAAGAGAGCTTTCCCTGATGGCTTCATTCTCAGTACTAAATGTTATTTTAATGGCTGAGCCATTGAATGTTTTAACAGCTATGGAAAAAGGTGATAAGAAATTACTATTAATAATAATTATAATTTATACCACCAATAGTCCAGTTTCCAGTTACTAGAGACCGCTGAGCTTCCTGACAAAAGGCGCATTTATACAGGGTTAGCCTCCTTTTCAAGAAAGACCCATGGGAGCAAACTCGATTTTTTTCTGTTGTTAACAAAACAAAACAAAACCAAAAAAATCGCGTTACTCCCATGGGTCTTTCTTGAAAAGGAGGCTAACCCTGTATAAATGCGCCTTTTGTCAGGAAGCTCAGCGGTCTCTAGTAACTAGAAACTGGACTATTCTGCACGATAAAGTGCAATTACCAATTTGTTATTAAGTACCTTAACATTGAAGTTTGCATTGTGCATTAAACAGATGCCAATCAACACTGACTCTCAAAAAATGCTTGTCTGAGTGGATTTTAAGTCTTTAAAGAATGACTGATGCCATCAAATGCAATTTGCAAACATCGATATGAAAGTCTAGGTGATAATATAAAAATAAATATAAATGTAAAATTCAAAACAAAATAATTATTAAGTAAACTTGTGGACAAAAATAATTATGAATTCAAATTTGCAATTATGGCTTCAATCTTCAATCCTTCATAGGAGTGTATGGTCGTGTTTGACTGTAAGTAGGTAATGGATATCTTTATTATTATTATTAATTTACAATATTTATTTTCAGATCCACGCATCATGAAAATATTAATGGGTTTATTAGGATATTCTTGTAAAATCCATCGCAAGAGATCAAGGTTTTCCTTATCAGAGGACAGGTCATCACAGCATCCCCCTGTTAATAACTCTTGTGATAATGATAATGATAGGACTGAAAACAATACCCAGGGGGGTGCAGACAATCATAGTTATCAAAATAATGCAAATACATCTGATGTGAGTGGTGATGTGGATAGGAGTCAAACAAGCTCAGCACATCCAGGTATTATAGACACATTGCTCTTGTTATGCTTTTGTCATTTCTTCTGCTCCTTCCTTCATTCCATTCTTCATTCTTTCATTCATTGCTCCTTCCCTTCCTTCCTTCCTCACTCCTATGCTTCCTCCCTTCTTTCCTTCCTTGCTTCCTTCTTTCCTTCCTTGCTCACCTCCTTCCTTTCTTCCCTGCTTTGTTGCTTACTTACTTTCTCCCTCCCTCCCTCACCCCAAGCTCCCCCTTCTTTTCCTTCCTTTCTTCCCTTCCTTCCTTCCTTCCATTCTCCTTTCTTTCCTCCCTTTTCTACTTTTTCTCCTTTCACTCACTCTCCTCTTTTCATTCATTCTTTCTTCTCTTTACAAAGAGTACAGCAGGCATTCATCACAAGAAAGTGGTTCATCAGATGATCCTTCTCCCCAAGTAGACATCCATCATCAATATTTTACTGTAGCTGTTGATTTCTTGAAGGACATTATTTCAGAAGCCTCTGTGGTGAGTTAATAAAAGTATAAATTGATGTTGAAAGAAAGGAAGGAAGGAAGGAGGGAGGGAGGGAGGGAGGGAGGGAGGGAGGGAGGGAGGAAGGAGGGAAGGAAGGAGGGAAGGAAGGAAGGAGGGAAGGAAGGAGGGAAGGAGGGAGGGAAGGAGGGAAGGAAGGAGGGAAGGAAGGAGGGAAGGAAGGAGGGAAGGAAGGAGGGAAGGAAGGAGGGAAGGCAGGAGGGAGGGAGGTCCCAACTACAAACTTAATGCATGAAACACCAACCCTGAACCAATTAAACAATAATTGTGTAACCTAAATTGTCTTTGTTTGTTGTCAGGCACCAACCTGTGTATCTAACATGTTAGCTCCTCATCACAAGATGCTTCACAAAATTGTACACTACTCCAAACGTATTGATACATATCGTGAAATGGTAAAGTTATTGCACCTTTTGTTTGATTGTTTGATCAGTGAATTCAAAGCATACTGTCTATGGAGTACATATATATATAAGGGGCATTGCCTCACACAAAGTTAGTCTCTCTTTGAATTTTGAAAACAAATTTAAGGTAATTGGTACTCCCTATAAAAATGCTTGCCCCAAAGTCTTTTCTTCACCATTCAACTGAACTCCCTTAATGCGACTACACAATCTCAGAAGAAAAAAAACTTTTTCTGTTTCTAACATATTTTGTTTTCAATTGTTGAAAGAGTACAACATTTTCAAAGAATGTGTATTCTCTGATCCCTCTTTCTTTGATACCCTTTTCAATATTGAGCCCAAAAGGTTGGTGCTGTACGTGTTCATATGACTTCATATGAGTGTGAAATGAGCCGTACCATGCCGTAACCGTGTCAGTGCCTTGATCTCTATAAAAACATTTGACATTTCTGTCGTAACCATGCCGTGACCATGCGGTGCCGTTTTCACAGTCACACGAATCTACTATAGCCTTTATTAAACAGCCTGAACAACATTGTATGGAAGGGGGAGGGGTGGGGAGTGCACCTAGTTACTTAAAACAGATATTGTACTTTAAGCTGTTCATCCATCCATCCATTTTATATCCATTCTGTCAATTGTTTTTATAGCTTTTTGGAAATGAGATTTGCTGTTGGATGTATGCAGGCCAACAGCTAATTTGTAAACTCTGGTGAAGTCATGGGTGTGTTATTAAAGGATGTCCAATTCTATTTTTCCCTACAGGTTGAAGACTTAGTAGAAGCTACATTAAGTATCCAAGAATTATCATCCCTTCATAAAAGTTTGACACAAGATACCAGCCTCATACAGGTAAGAACATGTTCCTATATAGCTATTTAGGAAGTACAAAGAAATTTAAGGCTCAAATCAAGACACAGAATTTTCAAAAGTGGTGCAATAGACAGTTCACTTAAAATGTGAAATTCTGAAACAAGTACTACAGTAGGAAAATGTACATTACTTATTACTGTGACAGGGTTTACCAATTCAGCAAGACAAACATTTGGGAAAAGATTTCACTAAATTGTGTTGAAAATATTAAATGTTCTGAACTGACCACAGCCATTGTCATGCTGTCATTAGGTCAATTTTTCCCTTTGTGTATTACCACCATTTACATAATTACGCATCCTGCCAGAGTAAGGGTCTCGATTGGGATTTAGTCAATAGGCTACCAGAAAGCCAACACAGTGTTCAGATATAGAAAACTCTGCTTCTGTCTACAGGGTCTGTGCAGGTCCTTAAATCCTTGAAAAGTGCTTGAATTGAAAACTCATTTTCAAGGGCACTTGAAACTCCTTGAAAATTTGAAAATTTCGAAAAAGTCCTTGAAAACTCCTTGAAAAAGATCTATCACCAAGCGATCTCTGAATTATTCCGTTCAGCTGAAGTTTGATTTGGATTTGCCAGTAAAAAAATGACAATTCACATTTGATTCCGCTGAAATATGAAGTTATTTTTCATTACATTGGAAGTAAGACGTTTGTGAGGTAAGAATGTACAATTAACATGATCTTGATGTTCCTTGAAAATACAATTTTGGTCCTTGAAAAGTCCTTGAAAAGTCCTTAAATTTCGTTTTTGATACCCTGCACGGACCCTGGTCTAGATTTTTGGTAGCTTATTGACCAACTTTAGTCTGGTGGGATGCATAATTATGCAAATGGTGGTAACATATGCAACTGTACATTAAATCTATTTTTTTCTGCTAGCAGAATTAGAGTGAAACCAACTGAAGAATACAGCCAAACAAGAAATCAAACTTGCCCAACAAACTGGACACTCATAATAAGGGATTGTTTGTAGTCACATATGGAGCAGTGTTTGTATGACTATGAACAAGTCAGTGACATGCATCAGTGTTCTGATTGGATAAGACTTCAGCATTAACCAATCAAACTGCTGACAGACAAGACGGTACAAAATGGGCCCAGGGGGTACTCCACCAGGATTTGGGTGGGGGTGTTGTGGGTGTTCTATTGGATCCTTGAACAGTTACCCTGTTTATGACAGAAAAACTCAAATTCTCATACTCTGTTTATGACAAAGGATATGCATATCCTATCAAAATAATACTTGAGCTGGTATTAGATCTCTTGTGGCCAGATAGCGATAGATGATACTGTGGCTGTGATTAAGGTTGATGGAAAATAGATACCCTGAATATGACAAGAAACTCAAAAAATTGGGAAATGGATACCCTGTTCATGACAAGAAACTCAAAAAATCATATCCTGTTCAGTGGATCATCCCCATATAGTCCACATATCGGAGTACCCCCCCCCCCCCCCCCACACACACACACACCTCAGGAATAAGGCATGGCAAAGACTTTTTCATGGACATATGAAATCTTCTCTAATAAAGTTGAGTTCTTACATAATGACATTTGTAAATACTTGAATGTGATTATAATTTATTATAAAAATAAAATGTTTTACTGACTACAGTGAGTTTTCATCAATCAAATTACCATAAAAAAACGACTCAAAGCACCTGATTACCCGACTCCAGAGGTTTATCTGTTTTATCCTCATGAATAAGAAGTATGATGGCCCCCACCCTCCCCATCAAAAAAATAAAATAAAATTAAATTAAAAAGAGCCTTGAAAAGTTTCAGTCAAAAGTATCTTGGCCTTTGCTAGAACAATGCCTTTCTCACAAAGTCATGTATATATAGATATAATTCACAATCAATTTTACTTTACCAAACTGTGAAGAGCAAGCCAATGCAAGAACTTTGAAAATACCGAAACTGGTAAGTGAGAAAAACCTCTGGAACTAGAAGGGTAGGGCCTGATCATGATTCACAAAGATAAAAGTTCTTCCTTTAACAATGTAGTGTTGATTGCTGCACTGCAGCAATTTGTAACATTTAGTATGACTAGTGACAGCACCAGCAGTCATTTTAAATCTGTATTCCAGTGCTAAAATGTCAGTCACGTGCCAATTCACACTAGCGATATACACATAAGCACAAGCAAGACTTGAACATGGACTCAGTGTTGCATTTATCACAGATGTAAGAAACAATGAGCACTTCTATACAATGCATTGCTGAGTCTGTGTTGCTTGTTCTATAGACTTAGTGCTGTATTTATCTCAGGTGTAAGAGAAGACAAGCACTGCTAATGAGCAGCATAGTCTGTGTATGTTGCTTGCGCGTATGCTAGCATATAGCTAGTGTGAACCAGTCTTTATATTAGCTGTGCTAGTTGCTTTTGTATTCAAATAGTCATATGTGAGCACATAGCCTCCTCTAGTTTTACCCAGAGCCTTATGCATATTGCTTTTCACTGGATCATGGATTGCACAGGCACTATATCTCTGGAGTTTGGGTTTCCTGTGTAATCCACCAAAGGAAGCCCAATGAGCTGCATGCATTGGAGGCTAGTCAGCAGTCTTGAACTGTCAGATTTTCACTAGCCTCCTCCACAGGCAACTGTTCACTTTGGGCCTCCTGTGTTAAAGACACGCCAGGCGAGAAAAGGCAAATTTTTCCCGACCCTTTTCGTCCCCAGTCCTTTTTCTTCTCAAAATTTCGCACAGGAAGCCAAAAAAGGTGCCTGCGGAGGAGGCTAAGATTTTCATGTGCCTGTGATACATAGGGAACAGTATCACGCAAATAAAATTCCTGTCAAATTCTGATAAAATGGTGACATGCACTGTTTGATTAGACCTCTGTTAAATGAGTGACTGTGATGAGAATCAGTCAAAATTCGAAACTATTACAAGTGGAAACTATTTAATATTAATGATGAATATTAAGAGCTACTTTCCTATAATTCTACATTCAAAGTAAATATTATTGTTGCAAGAAATTTTGGTTTAAAAGTAAAAAGAACAATAGGGTTCATGAGTTGATATCTATAATAATTGAGATGGCAAAATGATTTTTACCTTCTTGATGTGAGGAAAATATTAACTTAGGCCTAGAGATAACTTTAAGCAAGTTTGAGCTCATTTCCAATTTTGACTGATTCTCATCAGTGGTTCTTTAACCACAGGGAGCCCAAGCTTGATGTTGGAGAAGGTGTCATAGTTGTATTTTATCTGCAGGTAAGTTGTCCCTGGTAGCTGGCACAAATCCCTTTGTTTTCTTTTTAATGGGGGGGGGGGGGGTGGAAAGACAATATTTCAAGAATTTCAGTTAAAATGGCCGCGATTTTAGGATTCGAGCAATTATCCGGGGGATTTAGGTCTTTTAAATCCAGGATCCAGGAGACCGGGAGACGAGGCCCAAAATCTGGAGACTCCCGGATTATCCGGGAGGGTTGGCAGCTATGAAATATCTACCAGGTACAACTTGCCTTCATAACAGTACATTGTATTATTTTTTAAATTCTTTCTAGGTATATGTATATATATCATATTTCTAATGTTTTCATAATGTTTGGTTTCATATGTGCCAGCACTGAAACTCAGTCATGCAAATATCATCGATGTACATTTGGATGGGTTTAGGGGAGGGGTGGTAGGGGTAAATTAGGAGGGGGTGGAGGTGTGTGCAACCCTGAAGGGTGATGACTTTGAGCCCTTTTTTTCTCAATATAAACCTCCTCTGGACATTTTCAATTTCTATAATGCTGCACTCCCCCTGAAGGATATAATCCTGGATACTTACATCTAGCCTGCATCACAACTGGACTAAATATTCTGGATGTGATGCAGGCTACACACATCCAGCTTAGGTTCCTGTGAATTATTAAGGCTGTATCCACATTAATCTAGATGAACTTGAAAATGTATGTTTTTCTTGATATCTTGTGGTGTCACTTTTACCCTACAGGCCTATGGGCTTTTCCTTAAGGTATGGTAATACTTATTTAGTCCAGCTTGCTCCCTTGTATTTAACCAGTTTAATATCAGGAAGCATGAGCAGGGGGCAAAACCTTTGTTGTGCAACAAAAATTTTTGCATGAAATCAGTGGTACACGAGGGAGCTTTGCTCCAGGAGCATGTTGTAGGAGCATGTGTGTACCGGTGTTTAATGATCTCAAGGGAAGTTGTGCATATCACCACCCATGCAAAAACTTGTTGCACAAATATTTTCCTTGTTGAATGTTGCAAAATTTTGTTGCCAAAAGTAGAGTAGTTTCTACTCATTTCTGCAACAAAATTTGAGTTTATTGCCAGTATTACTGTACCCTTAGACAAAAGAAAATTGATGTCTTCGTGTGAACAGAAAGCCCAACCATAGCAAATATTAAGATGTTTTCAAATTTATCCACATTATTGTGAAAATAGCCTAAGTCATCATCCTCTATTAAGTATCCCACTTATCTATACCGAAGTGTGACTACTTAATACATTCACTGTATTCCATTTTATTAATACACCTATTTCAAAAATGGTTGTTGTCAGATGAGAGCTTTCAAGCCCATGCAACTAGACTGAAAAGGAGTATGGGTAGTAGCAAAACTTCACTTCCTTTCTGCTTTGGTATTGATTTAAGCATCAGTAAGTGAAGTTCTTTTGTGTATAAGGTCAGAGC
This sequence comes from Telmatactis stephensoni, assembly GCA_029948255.1. Classification (NCBI taxonomy): domain Eukaryota; kingdom Metazoa; phylum Cnidaria; class Anthozoa; order Actiniaria; family Isophelliidae; genus Telmatactis; species Telmatactis stephensoni. The sequence goes on from JALIZF010001940.1 coordinate 1,999,035, forward strand.
AAGCTGAATTTGAGTAATCATGTGAGATTTTTGTGATTTTATGACTTTAGTCATTTCTTCCCATACTCCCTTTTGGGTGAGTCGTGTAGGCTTGATACCAACAACGTTTATTGAAATAGGTGTATACACCTGTGTATAATATAGCAGATATAATTATATATATTAATTACTTTGTAAAATTATTATATTTCTCTGTGATATAAATCTCTGTAAAATAAATTGTCATTCTGCAGGGGATATATATTCTGCGTTATGTGAGTATAGGCTGCTGTTGAACTTCTAGAATATCTGTGAAGCAAGAATCATGGTGTGTTAGACAAGTGCAGTCTTATAAAGGTTCAAGAAGGTCAGGAAGGAAGTGCCCAAAGCAGTGAAAGTTGCATCATTAAAAGTGTCTGAGGATATCCTCAACTGATGATCATGATGGTGATGATAACTGATGATGACAATGATAACTGATCATGATGATGATGATGATGACAATGAGCTTTTATCATGTAATTCCAAAAGTCACAGTACAGAAATATAATTACCATAGCTGGAAAGAGCACGTCAAAATTAGTAAAACTGTGAAGTTTGAATGAAGTAACTTTCAAACTCATGAAGATATGAATTTTCCGAAATCGAAATTTTGTATGGAAACATTCGCTGGTAGGCAAGAGATGCCTACCAGCAAAGGTTTTCTTACAAATTCACACTTTTCAAAAATTCATATTCTCGTGAGTTTTGGATCTAATTCCTTCGAACTTCTCTGTCTTGCTAATTTTAACATGCTCTTTCCAGCTATGGTAATTCTTTTTCTGTTTTACCAATTTAAAAATACCTGATAAAAGCTCATTACTGATAATGACAATGATGACTAATGATACATCATGATGATAAATGATGATACATGATGATGATAATGATACATGATGTATGAACTAATCGATACATGATGATGATATGATATGATGATGACAATGATACATGATGATGATAAGATACATGATGATGATAATGATACATGATGATGGACAATGATGATACATGATGATGACTAATGATACATACATGATGTAATGATACATGATGATGATACCAATGAGGATATATGATGTGATACATAATGACTACATGATGATGATACATGATACATGATGATGACTACATGATGAGTGATGATGATGATTACAGTAGTGCAGTCTATGTGATATGGCATAAAAGGGAGCCAACAGCCTTCACAGGAATTTTGCAGAACATGGTCACATGACACAAGTGAGCAATATCTGAGCTCAGATGACAAAATGGACAGCAGCATCAGAAAGAACACCTTCAAATTTATTTAGTATTTTTCAAAAGTTTTACTATTTTTGATTGCAACCCATCCAAGGCTGGATTTTTTTGGAACCTGATTTTTTTTAGAAAGATGGCATAGCTTGTCATCAAGTCATATAAATTATTCCTTGTAAAAAAGGGAATTTCAAAAACTCTCATTTCTATTCTCTTGGTATATCACAAAATCCTTGAATTGGCAAAAGCACCAGCCAAAGGTAAAGGTGCTAGGGATTCATTTTTCTTTTGAAATTCTATGGGAAAAAATAGGAAATCCTAAACTTTCCATTTTCAAATTAAAAATAATAATTGTAATTTTTCATACCCGTCAATGACATCACAAGACAAAGACTGATTTGCATCATTTTGAGTGGGTCTATAAGTAAAGAAGATTTACCTGTCATAATTTTATTCCAAGGTAAAGTCACGTAGGTAAGATAAGCATTCAAACTTGACATTCCAAGAGACTTTCTTCTGAAAATTGACAATAGAATACATTCAAAGTAAATGTCTTGGAAAAAGAGAAACTATCTGTGCCCTATCTCAAATCCTGTTAACTCGAAAACCTTAAGTTAATCTCCAACACAAATCCATTTCTCTTAAGTCACTTTTTAGTTATCTCAAATCCTCAAAATCCCAAACAATATTTAGCTTAGTTTGAGATTAAGTGGGGTGCTACTGTATGACAAATTATGAATTTCTTACCTAAATTTCATCCATTGTGTTGTTGAACTTGTAGGTGAAGTGGAAGAGCCTTGTAGGAAAAGAATTTAGAGGCATTCATTTAACATTACATTTGTACATTCATTTATTCATTTATCCACATTCACATCTCTCATTTATTGTCATTCAATTGATCATCCACTCACTCATTTGATCATTTATTCTTTAATTCATTCATTCATTCATTCAATCATATATTCCTTTGCTCATTGCTCCATCTATCCATCCATCCATTCATTCATTCAAACATTCATTCCTCCATCCATCCATCAATCTGTCCATTCATTCATTTATTCATCCACTTACATACACACACATACCTTTTTTTCTCTTGATTGAATTTTGATTTGAAGTTGATTCTGAATTTTCATCAATAGTACCACAATGACAAACAAAGTCATCTGGTGACGTAGACACTCCACTTCCATCTCTTCCACCACAATCAGAACATACCATTGACCTAGAAAATCAATAAAAAGTATATTACTTGGGGGCCATCTTCATCGGGACCCTATGGGTCCATTTGTATTTGTTATTTTTCCTCCCCTTCCACCTGGCCTGGGAGACACCTGGGAAATTCCACTTCCACCCTTGGTGGGATAGGGATATTTTATAGAATGACATAATGGGGAACACACCAGCAGTACTCAGAATGAAACATGCCATTGATACAATCAATCAATAAACAAAAACAGCACATGGAAGGAACAACATCTGAACCAGGCCTGAAACACCAAACTTTCTTCTAAATAGAGAGCTTGTTGTATCTTCTTTGCTTCCTTACCCATCCTGACTAATGCTATCTTTCGGTCGGCTTATGGACATCTCAGCATGGCCTTTGCCACCAGGTCCTTTCATCTTTATAAACTCTGTTGTTGACTGTCCTTTCCACCAGCCCATGGACATTTTTTGAGCCATTTTTGTAGCTACACTGGCCTGTAGTGGATACAAAACATTAATTGTCAGATAAAATTTGTTCAAAAAGCATACCTTTTTTAATTTATAAGATAATCATCATATTAAACCAACCAATAGCACAAACCTACCCTTCCTTCATAAACTTTTTTCAGAGCTTCAAATCTTATTGAACCAAGAAATATAACTCCTTTTATGCTTTCACTCTGAAAATTACCACATTAATAGATTCCATAAATAAGTACAATGTAAGTCTTTTGTATACGAGGTGTCACTGTATATGGGTGCATCTTTGAGGCATCATGGTCAAGTGGTCAGAACGTTGGGCTCACAATCCGGTGGTCCCGAGTTCGAGTCCCCACTCTGGCCACTAGCCGAGGCTGAATTTGTTCCAAGCAACCCCTAGTTCAAATTCAACCATGCTTGTATATAGCCAACTGATTCGTCTCCTTGCCAGTTGGGATTCTTAATTGAGGACCATTATGTAAACTACTGGTTCACCAGTAATAATGTTTATACCCTCATTAAATAAAAGAATTTTTTTTAATCTGAGGTGCAGTTTGCATGTTGCTTGAAATGAAGTGGCAAGCAACAAAAATTTTACATGATTGTGGAGATACAGTACGGCCAAAAGCCACAATTATGTTCCAATTGCAATTGCTCTCAACAGCCACAATTTGCAGCTTACCACTGACAGTAAATTGCATTTAGCCATTAAGGAGCAGTGTAGAAAATGCATTTAACATTTTGAAACATTAGAAATTTATGACAAAGGCAATTCATTCATGATAAATAGTTGCCTGGCACAGTGTTGTTCACAGGTACTGTAGTCAAAATTGCAGGTCATCAGCCAAAAAGGGTAACCCTTATAACCTGTATCAGCTAATCCTCTAACCTTGTCATGAGCTACCAGCTCCACACAAACCATTTCATTTTCCTTGATGGAAAAATCTTTGTAAACCTATAAAATAGTTTGTTTCAAAAATGGAATGAGAAATGCAAACACAAGAATAGGAACGATGGCAGATGCTGGAATTAACATGATGCAGCTGATGATTGACAGACATACATACACAAACAGACAGACAGACAATCAATCAATCAACCTTTATTAATAAAGCAGGTTAATAAATGCAGCTGAAAGGCTGATGTGGACCTGCAGACAGACAGATAGACAGACAGATACAGACAGATTGACAGATCAACAGACAGACAGAGACAGACTGGCAGACAAATTTAAGATAGATTACTAGATAGATACTATAGACAGAGACAAAAAGAGGGACTTCATATACAAATAGATGTTAAAATTTCTTTGACAATACCAATACAAGCAAAGGCAAAAAGGTAAAAAGGTAAAGGACATGTAGGTATGAAAATGTCATTATGACTAAGGCCACAGTGAACTCCTTCTTGACAGGCACCTTTGACTGTCTACCTTAAGCTTACAGCATAACTTTGATAAATAAAATTATGTATATATGTATGTATCCTTTCTTTTATAATTAAATTAGGGAATTACTCACCTCCTCAAAATTATCAACAATAAAAAACATGTTTGGGTATGAGATCTCTGTTGCTTCTCCTTTACTATCCATTCTAACATTAGAAATTTTACACGCAGATAAGACTTTCTATCTCATTTGTTACTAACAGTGCATTTCACATAGCTTTTGACAAGTGGATTCCAACATTAAATGTTCAGAAGTTCACAAGTTCGTGTTTTACATGTAAGTACTGTACTTTGGAAGTGGTGAGAGCACCAGCCTTTCACTGCTGTGGTCTGGGTTCAAGTCTCAGCTTGGACCTCAGAACATAAATTATGTGAATTGAGTTTGTTTGACATGTTGTTCTTTACCCGGCCATGAGGGTTTTTTCTCTGGATTCTCCTTTTTTTCCCTCCCTCAGCAAAAATCAACTGAGTTTAGCGATGTATGCAAAATGTTTCATGTACATGTAGAGGTAAAAATTGTAGAGGTAGTGAGTGTGAGTACCAGCAGAAGAATAGCCACTACGTGGATCTGTTGTACATAGAAGATTATTTATTTAATATTTATTTAATAATTTATGTACAGGATATCAATAATTGTCATCTATATCATCATTGTTGTCATCATCACAGCATCATTGCAAAATTCTTAGTAACATACTTATATCTCACCTTCTTCTGCTTGGAGAAGCATAAACTTTCTGAGTAAACAAAATTGATGAAAATCAGATATTAAGCTTTTGTTTTCAGGAGCAATGTCAAGCAAAATTTTATTTTCAACTTGTACACTGTATAATTTCTAGGACTGATTCCATACTCAAAAAATGTCAGATAACAGAAATAACAAATCATTATTAATACTAATAATAATAATAAGATTTGGTTTATAAATAAGTTCTAGGATTGATTCTACAGCATACTATAAACATTTCAGAAACTGGTAACAATTTTTCTAAAAGATGCCACTATAAAATAGTTATTCTATAGCAATTACAAGTCTTGCTTAATAAAGAGACGACAATTCTAAGTCAGTACTTCATTTTAGTTTGTACATGTTTCGAGAGTGTCTACTCTCATCATCAGCAACTGATTACAATGTATTGTAATCAGTTGTATTGTAATCAGTTGCTGACGATGAGAGTAAACACTCTCAAAACATGTACAAATTAAAATGAAGTATCAATTTAAAAGTGTTGTCTCTTCAATCAAGATTGTAGCTAGTTTGCTATGTACTCCTCAGACCAATTTCAAACTGTCACTTCAAGATATGATGGCTTATTGACAAGTGACTGATATAAAAGAATGATGAAATGTGTATATATTATGTGATGAATAAAATTGCCACTCTCACCTGAGATATACGTCTTAATATTCTCAACTCTTTTTCGAGTGGTTTAGTACAGACAGCACATGTTAGAGTGTATTCAAACTGAAATAGCAAAAATTTGTAATTACTGTCACCATTTGCACACTCTTATTCATTTAGGCTGAGTAGTTAATCAAGCACTAATGGAGAGCACTGGACCATGGTCATAGCCATACCAACTGAACTTGGCTGTACAGTATAAATAAATAAATAAATAAATTAGGAGTAGCTCATCACCCTTCCTTGCAGCTAAGTGCTGAATTGCGAAGGGCACAGCTCAACGTGATTGAGTCGAAGGTTTACAAGGGTGCTTTCATTACAAACAATTGAACAATCACACATTTACATACAAATTTACATACACATACACATAGCAGCCACCATACGACCCATGTCTGATCACGGAGCACAGCTTAGATTGAAACTAGTACGTTTTTACTGAGGGAGGAAAAACCGGAGAACCCGGAGAAAAAACCCTCGAAGCAAGGGAGAGAACGAACAAGAAACTCAAGCCACATGTGATGCCCTGTCCGGGAATCGAACGAGGGACCACAGCGGTGACAGACTGGCGCTCTCACCGCTCAGCCACCCTTGCTTCCCATTGTATGTGTTTGTGGCCTTGAGAATGAAAGCATATTTGACTTTGCTTCATTCTACTCAGCCACTACTCAGCAGTATAAATAAGTACCAGCATGTTGGGGTCAAATCTGGGATAGCAATGGTTCTAATCCAGACCCTAGAATCATTTTTAGCCTGCTCCACTAATGGCTGCTGCAGAGTAAACCAAGGGTTTACGACATTCTTCTTTGACAGGGGCAGATCTAGGATTATCTTCAGGAGGGGGTGCACCATCTTCGGGAGGGAATGCACCATCATATAAATTGGAAACCGTTGAGAGGATATTTTGGAAAAATATTGAGAAAAAAGGACTCAAAGTCATCTCAGGATGGAGTGCGCACCCCCTGGCACCCCTCCCCTAAATCAGTCCTTGTTTGACTTGATACTTGACTGATGAAGACAGTGAGACACTGCTGAAATATCTCCAGCTTGTACTTTTTGCTCTAAGTCCAGGATTCCACAATAATTGATGAATAATTATTATTCATCTTTTGACACTTTGTGCAGAATGGAAACCTAGCATTATTAAATAGCACTATCCATTGGAGAAATGTATTTCTCTTGTAATGAACAACGATCGTAGAGAGTTGGTAATGGAGAGAGAAATGATTTCCTAAATGGACGAGAGGACTGGGAGCTAGTTGTGCTAATTAGGAATTATGTAAATTAGGAGTGTTGTATGTAATTGAAATGTACATGTCAGTTAGGCCATTGTGGTCTAAGTTCACGTTCAGATCAGATCGTGTTATTTTTTCTTAGTATTGTTATTAGGATAAAGGTGTTCTTATAATAAAGAATGAGTTGTGGGCTTGGACCGACCACCGCACACTGTGTGCTGTATTGTTTGATGGGACTCGAGGAAATACTAGGAAATCCTTTTCCAGTGGATACATTCATTGGATAATATATGCTACCATCATTTTATATACTGGATAAGGAATTAACCAGTGGATGATATTATCCATCTTTCATACAGCCTGGTTAATTCTAACTGTCAATGAAGTGGGATAAAAATGAGCCCTGGATTTGGACTAGAGTGGTATCTGCCCTAACCTAATGGTGAAACTAATAAGAGCCTTGAAACTGTGCACATATGTTCATGTAAAAGCTCTGTTTAGATTCCTTAACTCAGCCAGTAAAAAAACATTAATATGTAACTGTATTTTGCCTGAGTGAAAAACTCCAGCCTAGAAAACTCCTGGATGTACATGAAATCTGAAAATCCTCCTTAAAACTCCTGGATTTATTGAATTTTCTGGGCGTACGAACCCTGATAACACTGCACCCCTCCTAATCTGCCTCTGGTCTATGACAGTATTCTGTGATAATTTTTCAAGACCTTAATTATTTTCACTCAACAACTTTACTTGTTTATTGTTTACCTGATGAAGAACGAGGTTTAGGCAGACTGTTTCTTCCCAGTTGATATCTGGATCTCCTAAACTATAAACAATAAACAGATATAAGAAATCTACATGACTTGTGTATCTTCTAGGTTGATTATGTATTAACCTCAATGTGACTAAATGTAATTTCTAAGGCAAAGTTAAAGTCGAGGCACTGCTGGACAGCACTGGTCTCATCTTGGATGTGTGGGGTGGCCCAGCTAGGTTGTATGCAGGGGCTCACACGGTTACCATGGTTACTTCCTAGTCATGAGTGGACTGGTGCTTCCACCATGACATCTCTAACCCAAGTAAAATATAAAGAAAACCATCGATTTTATCCCTGATTGGACACTCATCCAATTAATAATAAAGAAGAGTTAATCAATTCTCTTCAAAGGTAAAAGAGATTGTCTAACCTTGGAAGGTTTTTGGCATCTCTTCTGAATACAGCTATCCTTGCCTGAAGTAAAGATAAAAAATTATAACAAAATTACAAAAATGATGATGATGATCATCATCATCATCACCACTAGGCCCATTGCCAGGACCTTGGAACTAAGGTTTAATTTTGCTATACTCAGCATTATGTTTATAAACTTTGTAAATTTTTATATTCAATATCAAGGGATAGGGTTTATTTAACTCTTCAAATCACCCATGGTAAACAAACATTATTTTGCAGTCAGGTATCGACCACTTGCAACACCTTGAATGCAGCTCAATTTGGAGGACAAAACAACAGGTTCCAATTCTCAGGAGACTGGAATTCTTTAATTTGTTTTGTTCTCTAAATTGAGCTGCTTTGACGTCACATGAAAGTGCTCTATAGTGATACTTTGTGTGATGTAAGTCTTTATTATTCATTTATTATATACCCTTGTCAATACACACGCTCTGATTGGCTAAAAGCTGTGCTTTATCAGAGAACGGAGCACAGCTCTGATGTCAGCAGCGCAAGCTCGACTGCGCGTGCACCTTTTGAATTTAAGGGCTCATGCTCTCCTTACACTTCTTTGGTGCTTTCGTCACTTCCTGCGTGCTGTATTACTGAACCAAGCACGGAAAAAGCTGTTCTATTTGTTAGATATCAAACACAGATCAAATGACTGTTAAACAAAGCAACTTGTAAAAAGTTATTGTGAAAATAGTTTGCACATTAGCATTGCAATGTTTTTGTTAGTAAACATAAGCAACTTAACTTATCACTTTTTGATCTTTGAAAGCTATTCGTATTAAACAACATTTGACAGCGGCAAAAAGTGAAAGAACGTAAATGTATTATACTTGTTCAACCAACATAAACTAGATGAACAGCACCTCAAAAACTATCATAATAACTAACAAATATTTTATATCAACTACTATTAACTTATGTAACACAATAACTCTTGCAGATGATGGGCTGCACAAATTAATATGTCAAGTCTTTCGACATAACTTACCTCGTTTCCATTTGTTCCGCTAGCAGTTTTATTACCAGAATTCCCCTTAACATAAAAGAGCAAGTCATCTCGACTGTCATCGTCGTTATTAATAAAATACTGTGAGAACAGTCGTGTCCAAAACGACTCGATTGCCAACACTACAAACCCTCCTGCAAAAAGAACCACGGAGATCACGGACCACGGAGATTTATCAATTTATGAATACCTCAATAAAGAATGATGCTGTTACAATAAAAATGGTACAGAAGAACAAAATACCTTCGCTGACTTTGTCTATATTTTTACGTCGCCGTTCACGGCATATACTCTCCAAAACGGTAGCGAAACTCCGACTAGAATCTTGGTGCTTCTTATTGGCGGCCATTTTACATTTGGCGACCTGTCACGTGATATTTTCAGCCGAGAAAGAGTGGGTCGGGAACGTAGGAGCGAGGCTGCAAAACAACCAAAATGGCGGACGAGTACGTGGAAGATTGACAATTATTTTCGTTTAAGAGCCTTCTTTTCCCTTTTTTTCTTTAATGCATGATTTAGATATTTATAAGATAAACTCTCCATTGTCCACTTCATTCATGTGAAGAATCTGAGCTGCTCGGCATGAGTAGATTGTAGGATAATCGAGTTTCAGTTTAGTGAATCTAAGTGCATGAATGAGGTAATGTAATTAATAGTATTTATAGTACCAGAGAGGATATCTCGGAATGGAGAAAAAATCGAGATCGGAGTTAATCAAGATAATCGAAACACAAAAGGATCAGCTAACTCGTTACGAAACAAGGCTGAGAGGTGAGTCTTGTATGAATTTAGTGCACATACCGATCTGTGTGATCGTTGATCTGTGACCTCCTTTTGAGAATAAAATCGTGATTGAAAATTGATTAATGATAGTGGAAAATATTGGCTGACAGTAACTGGTTGGTGAGGTGTCAGGAACTGTTTGGTAAGGTGTCAGGAAATGGTTGGTAGGACTGTCAGTACATGTAAGCAGTTGGTAAGGTGTCAGGAAATGGTTGGTAAGGTGTCAGTAAGTGGTTGGTAAGGTGTCAGGAAGTGATTGATAAGGTGTCAATAAGTGGTTGGTAAGGTGTCAGGAAATGGTTGGTAAGGTGTCAGTAAGTGGTTGGTAAGGTGTCAGTAAGTGGTTGGTAAGGTGTCAGTAAGTGGTTGGTAAGGTTTCAGTAAGTGGTTAGTAAGATGTCAGTGGTAAGACCTGTGTTCACATGTTATTCATTAGATAGCTCCTTTATTTTTTACATGTTTTCAATAATGTATAATAGAATATTTCAATTGATTGCATTTCCAGATGTTGTAAGTGCTTATAAAAATTTACTCAAAGAGAAAGAAGCCCTTGATGCCAGCATCAAAGTTTTAACATCAACACAACAGCATGAATCTCCTAAACCCGCAACAAAAACAAACAAAAAGAGATCAGATGGTGAAGCAGAAAGCACAAATAAAACACCGGTTTCTTCACCTCTTGCTGAGGAAGCTAAAGGTAAGAAATATTGAAATAATTACTGTCTACTAGAATTATACTTATAAAATTATTTATGTCTCTTTATTTAATATTGATATATTTAAATATATACATACATATATCTATAGGTCTGTTAGATCATATAAAAAGACTGTTCAAACAATGGGATCTACCTGTCATTCTCTTTCATGTCAAGATGTTTGAATGGCATCATAATCACTGTTCATAAGATGATCTTATAATTTAATTTGTGACTTTATAATCTTAGCCAAGTATGATTTAACAATATATTATAAGTACAATCTTTAAGTAATTGCACCAAATCTATTATGAATTATTATCATCATCATCATTATGATCATCATCATCATCAGGTGTTTCATTTGTTAATTACATATGCAATTGCTAGATTCTAACAGCAAGTGATAACATGACGAGTATGCACAAGCAGCTGGACAGAAGTGGCCTCAATTACGGTTTTAACCTGGCTTAGGGCTACCTCTCTCATAAATAGAGTCGTATATAGTCTCCCCAAACATGCACAGATGTTGCCACTTGCTGCTCAAGATTCTCACATCATCTTTGCACTCCACTGCATTAATAGAAGATGTAAAAGAACCCACACTACCATTTAGAGAGATTGCTGTTTGCAATGCCCCTGCATTCAAAGGAATAACATTTTCATTATTATTCAGGTCCTGTTTCTGTTGATAACATTGAACACCCATTAATGGAACAATCAAATAATGAAACAGAGAATACTCAAGATGAAAATGACAAAGACCAAAATAAAACTCAAGCTGGAGATTCTGGTGATTCAAATGTGAAGGATGAAAATGATGCTGTCAGTGATGAAAGTGAAGAAATCTTGTCATTAAGAGAGAAGTTGTCCACCTTGTCTTCAACCCTTCAGACTGTTATGGAGCAGAAAGGAATAATGGAAACCAATTATCAGACAGACAAGAGAAAAATGATGGTATGAAGCTACCCTGGGTGAAATACAATAAATTGCAACCTACAGTGTACCTTCTGAGCATACAAACCCTGATAACATTGCGCCCCCCACCCCCACCCCACCCCACCCCCAATCTGCCCTGGTCTATGATAGTAGTGATAATTTTTCAAATATTTTGCCATTTCAGCAAGAGTTTGAAGCAAAACAGAAGGATCTGATGCTTGAAAGAGATACTGCAGAACTAAAGGTGGAAGAGTTGGATAACCAACTGAGAGAGGTAGCATCATCATTATCATCATCATCATCATCATCATCATCACCAGCATATTTGCCACATTTGTCATCATATATTATGCAGTTAACAAAGCATTTAACTAAATTCATTTATATTTGAATCAAAAATTATATATACATTGATCAGAATATTATTTTACATTATATATTCAAAGGCAAAACAAAGAATGAGGCAAGAACAAAGATCAAGAGAAGAGGAAGAAAACAACAACATTTTAATGCTACGTGAACTTCAACTTCTCCTCTCCAAAGAACGGGCTAATAGAGAAGAATTAGACCAACAACTAGACGAAGCAAGAGAGAAGCTATCCTCCTGCAAAGCTATTCCTGAAAGCAAAGCTCAAGAGTATGAACTTTGCATTAAGAAGTTAAAAGAAGAGTTGGAAATTATTCAAAGCAGGCTAAGAAATGCAGAAGAAAGTGCCTCAAAACCATCACCTTTCTTATTAAAGTTAGTGGTTTTCATTTATCTATTCATTCATTTATCTATTCATTCATTTATCTATTCATTTGTTTATCTATTCATTTATTCTTTGATTTGAGAGAGAAGCCATGATTTTCACACAGTCATGGAAATGTCACCCTGACTGACATGTTAATCAGTAGTTAGCTAAATCTTTTTCCAAGATACTCACTTCCTTATGTTTACACTGAAGGCACATGTCGCAGGAGAAATTGTGGCAAAACCAGCACTATCAAACGTCAATGTATTAGCCTTATATTGAATCGTGATATAATCTGTTGTAGATGTTCAAAACATGGATAAAAACAAGCAATACAAAGACTCATAAATTTTAAAAATAAACTCAAAATCAAACTTTTCTTTAAGTAAAATGCCTCAATAGTGGTTTTTGTCTTTCTGTTTGTTAAAAGCCTATCTTGAGTAAATTTGGGCAAAATTTGAAAAATCTGTCCAAACTTTTTTGCCCCAAGGACTTCAATTAAGTACCTCATAGTCATTCTTCAACCCATGAATTAATGTATTCACTCATTGTTTAGTCCATCTGTCAGTTTGTCATTTGCATTCATTCATTTATCGATTATCTCATTTATTAAGCAAGTCAGTCATTCAGATTCATTTATTCATTCATTCATGCATTATTTTCCTTTCTTTTATTTATTCCCCTGTTCATTCATTCATCATTCATTCTTTCACTCACTCACTCACTCACTCATTCATCCATTCATTCATTTATCCACTCATTCATTCGTTCATTTAAGGTTACAAGAAGAAATGGAAGAAATAAAGAGAGAAAATGTTGAAGCACTGTTAAGAGAGCAAAAACGTGCTAATGAAGCTGAAGAAAGACTAAAGATGCTGACAAGTGTAGAGGAAAGTAGAGTTTCAGATTTAGAGAATAAACTATCAGAGCTTTCAGAAGTCGTTGGTCATTATGAAAAGCTGAAGTTCCAGGATCAGTTGGTCATCCAAAAACTTAAAGAACGCTTGCAACAGCTGGATGTAGAAAACACAGCCCTTTCACAAAACAGTCCTACAACAGAGGTAGGAGCTATAGTGGCTTGGGTGAAGTTGATTTAATTACATCTAAAGGCCCAGACATATAATGCAACATTTTCTGCAATGTCGCGTGCAACACACACTTGCACCTTGTGTCCACCTCTGCAATGTTGCGCGCAATTGAGTGGTAAACGTCACGAAAAAATAGATTTTCGAATTGTGAACGCGCAGACAGTGCTTCTACTTCGTGCAACAAAGAAATTTTGTTGCGCCCGGGGTGGTAATACGAGCAACATTTGCTCTGCAACTTGCAACGCAACAATGTTGCGCGACAAGTTGCACGATTTCGTTGCTCGTATTACCGGGCCTTAACAACAGGCATGATTTTCTTGAGATTAATGACGTCATCCGTCCTTGAAACAACGGTAGCACTCTTAAAGTGACATTTCCCCGCCAAAACCTCTCAGAATCAAGAAATGCATGAATATACGCGCGCGCGCGCGTGCTCTTATATTCAGCATAGCAACCGCATTGCTTGGCAACGATATATGTCCCAGTAACTAATGCACACAATCTCTCTTTCGTCTCAGGTACAAGACAATAGATTCACGGACAAAGAGATGGATTCCTTGAGAGAACATGTTGACAAACTGAAGGCAGCTTTGAAATTTGCGATTGAGAAATCAGGAATTACAATGGAAGGAGGTAAGAATGAGGATGATGGTAATGATGAGGATGATGGTGGTGATAGTGATACTTGTCGAAAGGAACACTTAAGACTTGTATACCCCATTGGTTTCCAAGAACATCAAATTTCCCGCGCGAGCCTCGCTAATGTTATGTACTGACAGAGTTTTGTTTGAATTACGAAGATATTGAATAGTGAAATCAAACTCACACTATTTAACTTCTTGACTCAGATTTAGAGGGCTTAAGTAAATCTGAACTGGACTCCATCTTGAACTCTGACCCGACACATAAAGCATGTCAGCAAGAACTGAAACAACTCAAAGATGAATTTGAACTTTACAAGTCAAGAACTAACGTTCTACATAAAAATAAGTCTTTTAAAGACCTCACTGCACAACTTGAGAACCTCGACAAACTCAAAACTAGGAACCATAAGGTGGAGAAACGACTTCTTGAGCTACAAGAAAGTGGGAAAAGAAAGGAGGAAGAATTTAAAAAGAAAATTAGCGAACTCGAAACTCAACTGAAAAACTCTGTTGAACGTTTAACAGAGGAAAAAGAAAACCAAGAACTGATTTTCAAGCATAAACTTGCTGAACTTGAAAAACAGGTTTTGAAACAAAGAGAACGTACTATTGAGCTTCTAGCTGAGAAGGACGCAGAGATCAACTCGCTAAGAACTCGAAGTCCTAGTGCAAGCCCGTCAGGGGTAGGGACTGCAGTATTTTCGTACCCTCGACGGTATTTGGATCCTCAGTTAATGCAACCGAGTGAAGAAAGTGAGCGAATAGCAGATGAGGAATCAATTGAAGGCACTAATGCTGCAGTCTGTCAACTGATAACAAGACAAACTGGGGTACGTTAAATGCATTTGTATTCCTTCCTTCACTCTCTCCCCCCGTAAGTCTTACTCTGCAGGGGAGGGTAGTGAGACACATTTATTTATTATTGACTGAATGGTGTTAGCGAAAGGGATGCCTATTTCTAAACGTAAACGTAAGCTCTGAACGTTTAGGCTACCGAAAACGTAAACGTTGATTATTCCGTTAACGCATACATAAGCCGAGCGCTTATGGTTCGTAAGCTCTGACGGTTATACAAACGTAAAAGCTGATAGTTACGCAAACATGAGCTCTGGAGGTTACGCAAACGTAAGAGCTGGTGGTTACGCTAACGCAAACGTAAGTACTGATGATTTCACTGACATACACAAGTGCTGATGGTTCGTGCTGATGGATCTCATTGTTACGCAAATGTAAGAACTGTTGGTTATACTAACGCGTATACGTAAACGCTGATAGTTAGTCGTAATCTACATTCTACTATCAGAAACTCACTCAACTCTCAGTTCACTAGTTTGTTTTAGTGAGAAAGGAAAACCGGAGGACGGGGAGAAAAACCCTCGAAGCAAGGAAGAGAATGAACTGAAAAACTCAAGTCATTTGATGCCCTGTACGGAAATCAAATCCGTACCACAGAGACCAGAGGTGACAGAGACCGGCGCTCTCACCGCTCGACCACCCTTGCTTTTCTAAGCTTTGACGCTACGATAAGGAAGAATTTATTTCAATTATTCAAAGTTCTTTCTGTCAGGTGTCCTCTAGTGAAGGAGTGTTGATCCATTTTGCTCAACAACAAGCCAGACGAGAAGCGGAAAATTCAGCACTGCGAAGACAGAAAATAGAAATTGAGGAAGAAATGAGAGAGATGGCATTAAGGTAACACAATTTAACACAATCGACATGACGAACGAACGAACGAACTAACGAACTAACGAACGAACTAACTAACTATTTAAGTGTCCAAGTCTTCTAGCGCTTGCGCACTAATTGG